>SEYY01002854.1:17500-27698 GCA_009176605.1 Armadillidium nasatum | reverse complement strand
GGAAAATGGAACGCTTCTATGCTTGCTGACTACTGTTGGACAATGACAAGAGACTCCAGACAAGGAGTACAAGCGACTAGCAAAGAGAAGACGTTCACATGGTTAAGCTCTTTCATTTGAGGTTAATGTATCTATGAAACCAGAGTTAGGCCTACGAAACAAAATCTAAAGTCAAATTCATATTTTTCGACCCAAAATTATGGTAGTTTAGCTATTTTGAAAAAAGGAAAGAATTTAAAAGAGCTAGTATATCTATTTGACTTAGTATATCTCAAAAACTAGAGCTAATAAACAAAATCTAATGTAATATTCCATTTTCTTGACCCCGAATTAAGGTATTTCAGCTATTTTGAGAAGGGAAATTTTTTCAAAGTACATTTTGGTTGACCAGTGTTATGTACCAATTTTTGAAGATAAAATACTCATAAATGGATTGATCATATGTATTCAAGTCTTCTCGTAAATCTTTAGTACACTAATTCTTCCTCCGAGCTTTATGAGGCAATTGAGTTTTTGACAAGGCTTCCCAGGACGGGAAACGTTAGTTAATTCCTAGTTTAAAAACCTCCAAAGCAAACTATCGCTCTCTCACTCAAGTTTCCATTGACAAATCAACCAATATTGCTTAGCCACGCTTTAGCTCCTGACTCTAGGCACTATCTTAGCTTACGCTTCGATATTCTAGTTGAAGAAAATCATTAATAAAGTCAAAGAGGCATCACGCTCTTTTGTTCAATAATTTTCGAAAAGGAGGGATAATTATTTCCCAGTATTTCAACATCTGGAAATTTTGTTACCTTATTAAAAAAGATAAAGTTAGGAAATTTATTTCGAGTCAAAAATCACTTTTTGGGTCTCTCCTCTCTCCTCGTATCCTCTCTCTCTCGGTCTCTAATATAATATATTATAAAAAAAAAAAAATAAATAGTAATATAATAGTATAATATATATATAATATAATATATAATATAATATAAGATATATAATATATTATAATTTATATATATATAACTCTAGTGAGTGAAGGGTGGTGGTTTTTTAATTTTACCTTAGCAGGGGAAAATCCAAAAGCCAATGACAGTTCAAAGGCCGACATTCCAAGATACACGGAAGTTGAAAAATAGATAAAAGGAATGTGTTCCAAACTTTACCAGTAGACTACATTTAAGATTCCTGTTTTTCTTTCCTTCTTCCATGAAGTAACCTAGTTCCACATGCCTTCCTACAGTCTTATCCTTTCTCTGCCCGATTCTTAGACCTCAAACTTGATCGCTTTGCTCAGTCTTTTATATCAGAATATATCTTTATTTTTCGCTTCTTCCTAAAAATTTCTCAACGCAAGCTAAATTTTTTAGACCACCTCTCTTTGCTCACAGGAGGTGAATATTATAAAAATAGTATTTATTTCATATATATATAATATAATAAGATTAATATTATAAATATATAATATAATATATATAAAATATATAAGATATATACAGTTATATAATAAATATTATATAATATATATAGTATATATAAGTATAAATATAATATAATATAATATATAATAATATATATATAAAAAATATAGTATAAATATAAAACATATAAGATATATAATTTGACATCCCACATGGCACAAAGTATAAAAAACTCTCCGGCAACTGCAAAATCTTTTTCATCCACGAAAGCTCTATCCTAGACTAAAAGTCCACTAATTTTGAAAATTTTTTAAATACGTAAAAATCATATTCTTAAAGCATCTCTGGTGTTTTTTGTCAGAGAAATGCTTGCCTTCAACATAAAATATCAATTTATTTAAAATTAATTGCATATTTTTCTCCAAAGTTGACAAAGGCTTAAAAATTATTTCTCAATAAAGGCGAATATAATTTCGCTCTCGACAAAAAAAGAACAGAGATGACTTTAAGAATAATGATTTCTTACGTATTTAAAAAATTTTCAAAAATTATGAGCATTTTAGTCAGTAGGATAAGAGCTTTCGTAGGATGTAAAAGAATTTTGCAGTTAGCAGGAGAATACTTTGTTGCGCAGTGAGAATGTCAAACATATATATATATATATATAATAATATAATATATTATATTTATATATAATATATATATATATTTTTATTTTATATATATATATTATATATAATATATATATATATATATAATATAATAATATATATATTATATATTATATATAATATATATATATAATATATATATATATCACCTCTGTGAGCAAAGAGAGGTGGTCTAAAAAATTTAGCTTGCGTTGAGAAATTTTTAGGAAGAAGCGAAAAATAAAGATATATTCTGATATAAAAGACTGAGCAAAGCGATCAAGTTTGAGGTCTAAGAATCGGGCAGAGAAAGGATAAGACTGTAGGAAGGCATGTGGAACTAGGTTACTTCATGGAAGAAGGAAAGAAAAACAGGAATCTTAAATGTAGACTGGTAAAGTTTGGAACACATTCCTTTTATCTATTTTTCAACTTCCGTGTATCTTGGAATGTCGGCCTTTGAACTGTCATTGGCTTTTGGATTTTCCCCTGCTAAGGTAAAATTAAAAAACCACCACCCTTCACTCACTAGAGATTATATATATATATATAATATATATATATATATATATATATATATATATATATATATATATATATATATATAATAATATAATATATAATTAATATATATATATATATATATATATAGAGGAGAGAGAGAGAGAGAGAGAGAGAGAGAGACAAAAGTGATTTTTGACTCGAAATAAATTTCCTAACTTTATCTTTTTTAATAAGGTAACAAAATTTCCAGATGTTGAAATACTGGGAAATAATTATCCCTCCTTTTCGAAAATTATTGAACAAAAGAGCGTGATGCCTCTTTGACTTTATTAATGATTTTCTTCAACTAGAATATCGAAGCGTAAGCTAAGATAGTGCCTAGAGTCAGGAGCTAAAGCGTGGCTAAGCAATATTGGTTGATTTGTCAATGGAAACTTGAGTGAGAGAGCGATAGTTTGCTTTGGAGGTTTTTAAACTAGGAATTAACTAACGTTTCCCGTCCTGGGAAGCCTTGTCAAAAACTCAATTGCCTCATAAAGCTCGGAGGAAGAATTAGTGTACTAAAGATTTACGAGAAGACTTGAATACATATGATCAATCCATTTATGAGTATTTTATCTTCAAAAATTGGTACATAACACTGGTCAACCAAAATGTACTTTGAAAAAATTTCCTTTCTCAAAATAGCTGAAATACCCTAATTCGGGGTCAAGAAAAACGAATATGACATTAGATTTTGTTTATTAGCTCTAGTTTTTGAGATATACTAAGTCAAATAGATATACTAGCTCTTTTAAATTCTTTCCTTTTTTCAAAATAGCTAAACTACCATAATTTTGGGTCGAAAAATATGAATTTGACTTTAGATTTTGTTTCGTAGGCCTAACTCTGGTTTCATAGATACATTAACCTCAAATGAAAGAGCTTAACCATGTGAACGTCTTCTCTTTGCTAGTCGCTTGTACTCCTTGTCTGGAGTCTCTTGTCATTGTCCAACAGTAGTCAGCAAGCATAGAAGCGTTCCATTTTCCCTGATACCTTCGTTCCATTTTCAAAATGTCCTAGAGGAATCACTTTCCATGTTCGTCACTCATTGCACAGCAGTTGCTAAGGAAGAAGTCCAGGTGAGAATGCAGGAAATGCATTTTGAGTGACATGTTGCAGTCTATTCAATGATATTTTTCTAGAAGATTATTCACAATCTAAACGTAATTGTCAATTCGTCTGTTTCCCAGGAAGGCATGCACAACACCTAGTGCTTTCTCATGACCCTAGAGAACTTGCTCGAAATTTTTATCATTAAGAATATGACGAATCTGTGGGCCAATGAAGATGCCTTCTTTAACTTTAGCATCACTGAGCTGTGAAAATAGTCATCTGAGGTACTAAAAAGCTTCTTCCTTCTGGTTCATCTCCTTTACAAAGTTCTTCTTAGTCCAAGTTTTATATGTAGAGGAGGCAAAAGAATTTTGCTTCTTTCTATCAGAGGATCAGGCTGAACAATTTTCTCTCCGGGGAAGAGATTTTCCCTTGGGGGCCAGACCTTTATATTGTAGTGAGAAGATCTAGCCCGACTGTCCCACTGACACAAGAAACAGCAGTACTTTGTGTATCCCAGCAGCATGCCCATCAGCATCGCAATGACTTCCAAGTCTCGGCAGATTTGCCACTTATGGTCGGCATACTTAATGGCCTTCAGGAGTGATTTCATATTTTCATATGTTTCTTTCTTGTGTACAGCATGGACTATTGGAACTGAAGGGAAAGAATTGCCATTGTGTAACATTACAGCTTTTAAATTTAGCTTTGACGAGTTTATGAACAGTCCTGCGCTGCGGGTTGTACTTCAAATGTAAAGCTGTCATCAAGCCAGACACATTACAGCAGGCAACAAGAGTATTCTCCTTTATAAAGGACTGACACAAATCTTTTTGCAGAGTCCTGTACACAGACACTTTAACATTAGACAGTAGAAGATTCCCTTGATGAAGCCTTGATGCCAGAATCTCTGCTTTGTCTTTAAATAGGTCCAAGTCTCGAATTACATTTAGTTCAGCCTAACTAAACCTTCGTGGCTCACTCAATGATTCAGTTTCTGGAATAAAATCAGCATCCTGTGATGATGAAGGACCTGGTGATTTCTGCCGTCCATTGTTTTCGTCTACATCACACTGCTGAGTGTACTCTTCTGGAGGAAGTAGTATAGGTCTACATCTCACTGCTGAATGTACTCTTCAGGAGGAAGTAGTATAGGTAGACTATCTCCAACAAGATCGAATGGCTGACGGGATGTTGAGGTATTCGATAGTACACCTCCTTTTTTCTTGACATGCCATGCTAGAGGAAAGGTATCATTCAGAAATAGCAATTGTTAACGTGATTTGAAGGCTCTTTCAAAATCATTAGGATGGCAAACGACATTGAATATAACTTTTTGTTCAACCATCCAAGTAGCTTCACAGCACATAAATTGCAGATAATATGGAGTGCCCAGGGTTTTCGTGATCCCTAACTGGATACCGAAATAGTGTCTTTACGGTTGAAGTAATTCGATGTTTCTGGGGGTAGAAAATGTCACCTCACCACTCACATAAAAAATGTCAGGTGTTTTTGTAGATATGAGGCATACTGGATTCAAACCTGAAATTACAGAAACAAATTTAAGAAACTGAATTGAATTCTTGGATTGTAACTTAAATTTGTATGCACAAACTAAAAAAACTTAATTGATGTAATTTAGTACTTCAAACAAACAATACAGAGCAAATTATACAAAACGTTAGCAATAATGACCACTCCATTATTCATTTGTGCCAACGTAATTTCTAGACTTTAAATTTTACTAGCAGTCCTAGAAATTATCCTTGACTCATCACTGCTAAACTCAGATGTGCAAGCACAATCTCCAGACGTCAAATTTCATATATATATATATATATATATATATATATATATATATATATATATATATATATATATATATATATATATATATATATATATATATATATATATATATATATATATATATATATATATATATATATATATAAAATGGGCAATATCTCATAACCAAGAGCTAACTCAAAGTTTTTAATGTCATTTTCTTTGTTTTCCATGATGAAATAAATAAGAAATGGCTAATTTTAAGTCGGAAATTTTTTTACTGTCGAACAGTGTAATTGTTGCCATAAATAAAATTTTGCTTGTTTAGGTCTACAACTTTTCAGTTAAAAAAAAAAAAAAAAAAAAAAAAAATATTTTAAAAAATAAAAAAAAAAAAAAAAAAAAAAAAAAAATAATATAAAATATATATATATATATATATATATATATATATATATATATATATATATATATATATATATATATATATATATATATATATATATATATATATATATATATATATATATATATATATATATATATATATATATATATATATATATATATATATATATATATATATATATATATATATATATATATATATATATATATATATATATATATATATATATATATATATATATATATATATATATATATATATATATATATATATATATATATTATATATATATATATATATATATATATATATATATATATATATATATATATATATATATATATATATATATATATATATATATATATATATATATATATATATATATATATATATATATATATATATATATATATATATATATATATATATATACCAGTAGAGTACATGTAAGATTGAGCATAGAGCTTAAGTCTGTGGTCAGAGAGTTGGACAGAGAAATGATGAGATTTTGTAGAAAGACGTGTCGCACGAGCTCTTCTCAATGGAGGACGTATGCGACGAGAGATTTCTAAAAAACAGTGTCTGTTGTAATAACGATAGTAGAGAGAGAGAGAGAGAGAGAGAGAGAGAGAGAGAGAGAGAGAGAGAGAGAGAGAGAGAGAGAGAGAGAGAGAGAGAGAGAGAGAGAGTAACGCAACAATTTGAAGGGCAGAAAGAGACTGGTAAGAATTAGTGAGAGTAGGAGAATTGATAAGATGAAAAGCCTTAGACTCTACCTGTATGAGGCGTTCTTCATACAGGGGCAAACGACACTCCTATAAAGAGCAAGCAACTGGGGTGGAGTGAAGAATTATTATATATATATATAATATATATATATATATATATATATATATATATATATATATATATATATATATATATATATATATATATATAATATATAATTAAAAAAAAAAAAAAAAAAAAAAAAAAAAAAAATAAATAAATAAATAATTGTTTAGAAATTTTCTCCTTTTTTCATGTCACGTTCGTTTTATTTTACCTTGTTGAGAAAGACAAATTTCCATATAAATTCAAATTAATATTTTGAACACAGAAATCGGAGGAAAAATGATAACAATGAGTCATTGTAATACAAATAAACAGCAAATATTTGCTGTTATATTGTATTCAAGGCAAGCAAACACCACACGCTATATATATATATATATATATATATATATATATATATATATATATATATATATATATATATATATATATATATATATATATATATATATATATATATATATATATATATATATATATATATATATATATATATATATATATATATATATATATATATATATATATATATATATATATATATATATATATATATATATATATATATATATATATATATATATATATATATATATATAAATGGTGATACGTGTGATTGTGGTAATTATAGAGGGATAGCTTTTTTGGACCACCTGGTGAAAGAGTACGAGAGAATATTACAAATATGATTACGAGTAGTGATAGAATCGCATTTGTTAGAATACCAACACGGATACAGAAAAGGTAGAAGTACAACAGACCTAATGTTTGCATTAAGAATATTAGTTGAGATTTGGGAATTTAATAAGAAAGTGCATATAGCTTTCATAAACCTTAAAAAAGCTTTTGGTTTGATACCTAGAGTCAAACTATGGAGGGTTTTAAAATAAGAGTATAGAGTTGGTGAGAGACTAGTAAATGCATTAAAAGGCATGCGTAAGGAATGCAAATGCGAAGTAAGGGCTGGGTGGGGAGATAAAGATTGGTTTGATGTGAAAACAGGAGTGAAGCATGGGAGTGTCCTGTCCCCTTTGTTTATTATGTCGTAGTTAATTAGAGTGATTAAAAAGGTTAAGTGATAAATTGCAGACTTGGACGCAGATGCAATGGTATAGGAGGATTTGGCTTGATGGGGTAAGTAGGAAGGGTGTTGAGAAACATGTGACCAGTTTTGCTAACAACTTAAGAGAGGCGAGACTAAGAATGAATGTAGATAAGACGGTGATTATGAGTGTTAATAGAGACGAAAAGGAGGTTATCTAGATGGTCGTTGAAGGCAGAAGAGTACATAATGCGGACCAATTTAACTACTTGGGCAGCATCTTCACGAGGTGAGGAGGACGTGTGCGGAAATAGAAGGAAGAATTGAAAATCATGGTAGAACTGTGGGAGCATTGTATCCAATCAATCATAAAAGATCGAGTAATGGATGTAAGTTACCAGTGAATGTAACATGCAGCTATTCTCCGTAACACCAAATACTCATTTCTCCGTTTAAAATGAAATAATCTTTCTTATCTTCTTCTTTACTCCCTTTCTGGAATTTTGTAAAAAAAAACGTTAACTCAAAATTTCCTTCTTCCTCTTTCACTCCTTTAGTATCTTCTGACGGTCCAACTGCAGTCTTGTTTTCCTTTAAAGCTGAACTCTTAGCTCAAACTTTTGCTTTTATTAATTCAACCTTAGACGATTTCGGAACTGTTCCTACTCTTTCAAACCCTTCCAATTCATTCATGTCTAAAATTGTAATTTCTTCTCAAGACGTCATTATCCATGGAGACATTACACAACCCTACCTCAATCCATTATTTACCTCAAAGAACTCAGTCTCCATTCTTTTTACTCTCATACACTCTCTAATATTCTTATACAATGCCCTGATACTTTCCCTTACCCTCTCATTAATTCCAAACTCACTCAACACCTCCAATAGTTTACTTCTGTCTACCCTATCGTAAGCTTTCTCAAGATCCAAAAACATAAACATCATTCTTAGAGTAAAGACTTGACCCATACAACCCCTACCTTCTCTAAAACCATCTTGTTCTTCTCATATTCACCCATCCATCCCTATCCTATTCATTGAAATTCTTCCATACACTTTCCCCACTACGCTCAATTAACTTATCACCTTGTAACCTTATATACTCAAATTTATCATCTTTTATTTAAAATGTCAAAACTACGCTATTCACAGGCGTTTGTATCATCGTCTGATACTGTGTGCAAAATTTCAAAGTTGTGCGACCCCCACCCCTACCCCTCGCACATCTCCATTTTTACGTTATTCTCGATTCTAAAATCAATCTCAAAGTGTCTCAAATTTAATTTACTTCCAATCTCCTGTTTAGCTTAGTAAGGCAAGCAACATATTCACACACAATCTCACAAGCATGCACAAATGTTATGGAAGAAGATACATTGAAAATAGAGGAAAGAGGAAACGATGAAGAAATTCTTCCAGAGTTTGAACTTAGGAAAAATTCTCAAAATAGATTTGTGCATAAACATTTAGCGATAACAGCTGACAAGTTTCGTGTAAGCTATAGGGCCAATGTTGCAATATTCAATGCAGAATTAAAGAATATGGGGATTTTGAATGAAAGTGATATGTTGTATAGAAAAAATATTGAAAGCGAGGGGAAAGGTGTTGGCAAAAGGAATGCCATCAGAATAAAATTAGAAAACACACAAATTAAATGCATTGTACTTGAAGGCAGAAAAGATTTTACTAAAAGAAAAGATGAAACTGAATTGGAAGAACATTTTGTTATTATAAAAGAACCGGATGGTATTTACATGACTCATGTTACCAGATTCTGTCAAGGCCCGATGTATTACTGATGAAATAATAACTTTCTTAATTGATACTAATAGCAAGATTTCCTTAAAGCTATTCTTTGCGATGGGACTCTAGTTAACACTGGAAGAGTTGGTCGAGTTTTGATACTGATTGAAAATATTTGGAAATACCAATACAGTGGTTAATTTACCCCTTCATGCAAATGAACTTTCCATTAAAACACGTATTCGAATCAATTAATGGAGAAACATCAGGACCAAAACTTTTAAGGTTATCATTGGAAATAAAATTGAAGAAGATGTAATTAAGCTAGAGATAGTTGATTTTGAACTTGTAAACTGCTACTTTGAAAAAATCCCCGAAGATATCGTTAAACAAATTGGCACTGACCAAAAACTTTTGTATGGAATGTGTATTAGTATAAAATCAGGGAATATATCGCCATCTTTAGCCAAGAAATCTCCAGTCTTCATCATGCCAGATGGCTAACAAAAGCAAACAGTATCTAACTGTTATGTTTTCACAAAATATCCTAGCAAAGCTCTTCAAAATCTAATAAATATAATAATGAAAGTTTACACACCAGGGTAATTTAGGATAAAGTCACATCCAGAGGGAACTGATGATGCACGTAATTTTTGGTACTTGATTTGCCTACTTAAAGACTTGGACAAAAAACTTGCTATGATTATGGAGCGTGTGC
>SEYY01002854.1:0-2500 GCA_009176605.1 Armadillidium nasatum | reverse complement strand
AAGTTGGGAATATTTTTATAAAAAATATTAACTGATGGGGTAACTTTAATTAAGAAATTTTATGTTGGGGTTACCTACAAAAAAAGTTAAAGACAGGTTTAATATTCACATTTGGCAACGTGTCAAAAAAGATTAAAATCAAATTAGGATTTGCACCCTCAAATGCCAAGAATCTTGCTTTGGATCTATCACCCTTTTTAAAGTTAAGCAAATCTATAACTTCAGTATTATTATTTTATTAAACTTCTTTAAGTTAATATTTAATATTTCCTTTACAGATGGTTCCATTCCGTGATTGCATGTACAAGACTTGCATTGCAGAAATACGAACGCAACTCAGCTAAAAGAAGAACAGAGTCCAAAGTTTTTTTCTATATCATTACTGAAAGATTTTTATAAAACTTTGAAATTGAGTATTTTATTCTTTTCAATTAATGGTCATATTTATCCCATAATATGTGTCGTAAGACCTCGTAATCATTAAAGATATATTAATTTCAACTTTTTTAATAAAATAAATCCTCTTTATTAAATAAATATTAATATAAAAATAAAATACATTTGATACGTCATTTTGTATTTCAAAATTTCCATGCACTAACAAAGGATCATATTTCACATTTATTATTATTATTATTATTATTATTATTATTATTTTTGGTTATAAAGTATTAACAAATTTTTGTGGTTTCAAAAAAAATTGTTTTAATTGCAATTGGACTTAATAAATCTTATTAATAATTAACTTTGACAATTACGATAACTAATAAAAAAAAATATCTTTAAAATTTTTTTTAAATATTTTATTTATTTCTTATTTATTTATTTATCTAGTAATTTACTAATTTATTAATTTAAAAAAAAATTTTTTTTTTTTTTTTTTTTTTTTTTTTTTTTTTTTTTTTTTTTTATTTTTATTATTATTTTCTCGTTTTTCAAATTTTATTATTATTATATTATTTATTTTTATATATCTTCGTTTGTCGACAATGTCCATAACTTAAAGTTCAATTTTTTATTTATAAGTTTCCTTACTTTTTATATATTATATATTATATAATATATATATATTATATATATATTATATTATTTATATTATATATAAATATAAATTATATAAAAAAAAAATATATATAAAATATATATATATCTATCTTAGTATATATATATATATATATATATTATATTTATATTAATATATATATAAATAATAATATATAATATATATATATATATATATATATTATATATATATATATATATAATATATATATATATATATATTATATATATATATATATATATATATATATATATATATATATATATATATATATATATATATATATATATATATATATATATTATATTATATATATATATATATATATATATATATATATATATATATATATATATTATATATATTATATATATATATATATATATATATATATATATATATATAAATATATAATATATATATTATATTATAATATATATATAATATATATATATAATTATAATATATTATATATAATATAAATATATATATATATATATTATAATATATATATATATTAAGAAGTATTGTCACCACCAAAACTATGTAGTTAACCAAATTGGTAATATGCAACGGAGTATTATGAGGATCTGGGCATGTTGCTCATGAATGTTCAATTTCTCAATGATTAGCCTTTATAGTTATGCACAGAAAGTATATCAATGCACTCTTTTCTTCATTGTCCACAAAACAAAACTTAAACAATCTTACGCATATTCTTTTTAAGATTTTTCAAATAACATTTTCGTATGTACCCAAAAAAGCCACGAAGGCAACTTCTTACAATACACCAAAATCCTTCCCTCCCTCATTGCTTAAGAGTTGTCTTCGTCCGATAGTGGAGTTAGTTCATTAGTTG
The DNA here is from genome assembly GCA_009176605.1 of Armadillidium nasatum. Lineage (NCBI taxonomy): Eukaryota > Metazoa > Arthropoda > Malacostraca > Isopoda > Armadillidiidae > Armadillidium > Armadillidium nasatum. The sequence goes on along the minus strand of SEYY01002854.1, from coordinate 578 downwards.
AATTAGAGTGTGTTCTAGTTTATGGCTTTCTTTCTCTAACAATTTCTGAAAATATCAAAATCTTATTTCTAATTTTCATTCTCTCGAACATCACTTTTCTTCTCTAGACCTCACCTCCTGTACAACACGAAACTCGGATAACTGAGCTCTTCGAGAGCAAGCCTTATTCTGTTCCCCGTTATTGTTCTTACCCTCATTGTTCTTCCAAAGATGAATGTTGCAGCCATGCATGTAGCGACACTGTTTGTTCTCAAGTGTGAAATGTTTCTCATTTGGAGATATCCGAATTTTCTATCTTATTACTTAATCTAAATTCATCTGTTTTGTATTATTATTTTAATTTAATAATAATAATAATAATAATAATAATAATAATAATAATAATAATAAAAAACAATTAAAAGCTGCCTTCATCCTTTGAAACCTTGCTAATCATTATTTCAATCTCAGAAAAAATTCAAACTTTTTCTATTAACTCAGCTGAATTTGAATAAATCTACTTCATTTAATATCTTTAGAACTAACGTGATTTAACTCAATTGGAAATGGCCAAACAACTTAAAAACGTTGTCATTTTT
>SEYY01002852.1:0-17500 GCA_009176605.1 Armadillidium nasatum | reverse complement strand
TAGTCCAGCACTTTATTTCTCTCTCTCTCTCTCTTGAAGGGTTTTGGAAGACGGAGCTTCCTCTTTCGGTGGTGAATTTCTGGAGATCGGAGACCTCTCCTGTTCTTTCTTTCTTGGAGGGTTTTGTTGACGTGCATGGAGGCACGAGACTCATTGATCCCACCCTTTTTTGAGTTTTTTAAATCCGAAGGTATGGAACCTTCTCTTCTGAATGCCTGGAGACTTTCAGGATCAATCAGCTTACCGTTCAGCAGTGACATCATCATTACCTCATCTTTGTCATAGTTTCTTTTCCGTCCTTATTTAATCACGTTTTTCATCGCCGCCATTGTTGAATTTTGAATCACGTGATATTTCTTATCTTCTCCTGTCTCACCGTCTTTCTTCCCGTCAATTATTGGCCTAAAGCTTGATTCAAATACTGCATTCGATATTAGCATATGACACATTCCAGTATTCAGTGCCCAACCAAATCCAAATAATCATTAAAAAAAAAACAATTTCATTTCTGGTCTGAAAAGGATTCGAATCCTAGTCCATAGAATCTCGATACAACCGACTATAAGAGCTTTCTAATGTAAATGAGAAATTATCATTTTATGTAATGTACATCAATTTTGCAAATTTCTAAATTTTCAATTTACCTTTTATTTATTTATTTCCATTTTAAACCACTTTGCATTCTTTGCGATTACATTTTATTTCACTATGCATATATTATTATTCCATATTATTTAATATATTCCAAACTAACACCAGTTTTCTTCACAAAGCTATAACTAAAATAATTTATTATTTTCCTCTTCTACTCAGATTTTCTTAATTTTTTTAACGAAATACATTAAAGTACACGTATAAATATACATACAATACCCAAACACTTCATGCACACATATATAAACACAAATTCAAACACATAAATATACACATGCATATATTCACACTCACATACATGCTCTCAGATACATATATAATCATATACATAGCCAAACAACAGCTTACACACATACACAGACACACACACACGCACGCATAAACGCATATATATATATATATATATATATATATATATATATATATATATATATATATATATATATATATATATATATATATATATATATATATATATATATATATATATATATATATATATATATATATATATATATATATATAATATATATATATATATATATATATATATATATATATATATATATATATATATATATATATATATATATATATATATATATATATATATATATATATATATATATATATATATATATATATATATATATACTCACTCACATAGTCTCGGATATTTATATAATTATGCACACATACACATATATATTTTCAGATACATATATAATCATACATTCCCTAACTCACTCACTCACACACACATTCAAGAATAAACATATACCCTCTCAATACACCTTTCCAGGTTCCTAATCTTAACCAGTATGCAAAAACAAACCTCTTCGTTTTCATGATTTCTATTTTTTTACATTTTAAGATCAACATATATCCCCTTTTGTATATCCCAACTTCTTCACTTTCACGTACCAAAACCTTTTTCGTTTAACAAATACCTCATTTTACGTTTTAAGATCCCTGTACTTTCATTTTTGAACTTCTCGACATTTGAATTTTCACATATCCAGACCTTCAACCACTTTACTTGCTCCCACCTTCTCCGTTTTAAGTTCCATCCCTTCACTTTTCGCTCATTCATAATTTACAATTATACATCATATTGAATTATAAACACTTGCTAACTTATCTGAAACTATTTTTCATTAACTCTTCTCCTTCTTCTGTCAGATAATGAACATTCCATTGGTAAACGCTATAAGAAGTGGAGAGCAGGATTTCAGTATTACTTGACTTCGACGGAGGTAGAAAGCCCTGCTCAACAAAAGGCTATGCTTTTGCACTTCGCCGGAACTGAAGTACAAGAAGTTTATGCTACAATGAGTATATCCGATGACGATTCCTGTTCTGATATCTTAATTGCTTTGAATAGTAGATTTTCACCTAAAGTGAGTATTCGTTATGAAAGATTTTTGTTTCGTAAAGCTATTCAAGAATCTAATGAATCTACTGATGTATATGTCACGAGACTTAATAATCTGACTGCTAGTTGTGATTTTATAATATTAGAAGATTCTATTATAGATCAAGTTCTTGCTAAATTTTATTCTTCAAGTTCACGTAGGAAATTGTTACAGGAGGCTAACCTTACTTTAGATTCATTACTTACTACAGCACGTGCCGTGGAAGCAGCAGAGATGCAAGCATTAAAAAATGGAAGATAACAAATAATTTAAATGTTGCAAAAATAAGGAATTTACAGGTACGAGTAAATCAAAGGAAACGTAATGATAAAACTAATTTAAGTAATCAATCAACAGTGTATAAAAATAAGAAATTTAAATGTTTTCAGTGTGGGTTTGAAGATCATAATGATAGAGAAACCGACAAATGTCGTGCATTTGATAAAATTTCTAAAAAGTGCATGAAAAAATGGTAATTTTCAAAATCAGTGTAGAACTAAATTTAAAGTAAAATTTACTGAGAAAGAAAATTCTGATGAAGATATTGGTGAAAATATTAAAGATAGTGCAGATGAATTTTCTTTCGTGTTCACTCTTTAGGTACTAATGCGAAACCAATAGTAGTTACTATTTATTTGAATACTATACCCGTAAATATGCAGGTTGACACAGCAGCGGATGCTTCACTTATTTCAGAAATAGTAGCTAATACCATACCAGATTTAGAAATAGTTCCGTGTAAATCAGTGCATAAAGATTATAATGGTCATTTTATACATATCCTAGGTAAGGCAGTAATAAATGCGAAATATAAGGATAAATGTTTAAATAGTATGGAAGTAATTGTTACTAAAGCGAATAATCCACCTTTGTTAGGACTAGATTGGCTTACGTGTATTCCTTTAGATTGGTGAAATCTTTTCAAAGTAACTTGAGATACTTCTGGATTACTGGAAAGTTTAAAGGGGTATTTGATGGTTCGTTAGAAACAGTTAGGAATATGACAGCTTCTTTATTATTTAAATCGGAGGCTGCACCTAGATTTTTTCCCCAAGACAGATTCACTTGGCATTTAAACCATTGGTGAAGACTGAGATTAAAAGATTGGAAGCTGAGGGAACTTGGGAAAAGGTTTCATATTCCGAGTGGAGGACTCCTTTGGATCCTTTAGTGAAAAGAGATGGGGTTAATTTGAGGTTGCGTGGAGACTACAAGGTGACTGTAAATCCTCAATTGCATGTTGCACAGCATCCATTACCGCGTCCAGAGGATATGTTTGCAGCTTTGGGTAATTGCATAGTTTTTTCTATAAATTAGATTTGAAACAGGCATTTCAACATTGCCCTTGGATGAAATTGTACAGAATATTTGTATCTTTGTATCCTGAATACACACATAGGGATATTTAGACCTAAGAGGTTGCCGTATGGGGTTGCCAGCAGTCCAGCGATGTGGCAACAGACAATTGACAAAGTTTTTAATGGCTTGACTGGTATTTTTTTGCTTTATTGATATTTAAGTTGCATTAAAGGATGTAACCCAGCACAATGAAATATTGGAAAAAGTGCTGGAATGTTTTTTTTCAAAAGTAAAGAAGGAGAAATGTAAATTTGGTGTAAATAACATCGAATATCTAGAATTTAGAATTGAATCTAAAGATATTCATAAAACAGATGAAAAAATAAAATTTATAATGAATACTGAGGCACCCACGGACGTTAAACAGTTACAAAGTTTTATAGATGTGTTTACTTTTTACGCTAAATTTGTACCAAATTTGGCAGCTCTTGCCAAACCTCTTTATATCCTTTTGGGGAAGGATGTACAATGGAAATGGACGAAATTTTGTCAACAGGCTTTTCTAAACATTAAATGTGAATTAACCTCTCCTCGTTTCTTAACTTATCACAGACAGGACTTCCCTCTTAAATTGGTTTGTGATGCTTCTCCCATCGGAGTCGGTGTCATACTTTCTCATATCTTTCCCGATGGTTCAGAGAAGCCAATGCTTATGCTTCCCGTACTTTATCGAGAGAACAGAGCAGAAAAATATTCTCAAATATATAAAGAAGCTTTAGCTCTTATATTTGAAGTTCGGAAGTTTCGCATGTACTTATACGGCAGGCATTTTACATTGGTAAGTAATCATAAACCATTATTAGCATTATTGGGTGACAAAGTTGGGTGTGCCAAAGTTAGCCGCATTACGGTTGCAAAGATGGGCAGTTCTTTCAAGTGCCTGCCTATTCTTATACTTTGGAGTAAAGGTCTTCAAATGAAGTATCTAATGCTGATGCATTGTCACGTTTACCTTAAGAGGAAGAGGGCTTAGAAGAATCCGTAGATACGAGTGTTCTTTTAATGACGGCATCTAATATTCTCTTAATATCAAAACAGATTTCTGAAGCCACTAGAAAAGACCCTATTCTCTAGAATTTTTCAAACTTTTTAGCACGATACTAAATTGAATAAAGACGAATTTAGACCTTATATTAGTTGAACCCTTAAAAAGGGGTCACGAAAGAAGCTAAAAAGTGGGATGCTGTGGCTACGCCACCACCTCTAAGGGGAAAGGGAGGGGAGAGAAAGGGTGTGTAACCTCCGGGTGAGATTGAGCTCTCAATAATGGAGTATGAAAGTGCATTCTAAAAAAATGGGGTCAGGAAAGAGACTGGGCTTACAACATTGCAGAAAATGTCCTCACGAAAGAACGTGATGTGACGTCGGCTTGATCGAACTAGATATGCAATTGCAAATCAAAGGTCAAGGTGCACTTTTTGCGACGGATGTCGCTATCCTATATATATATATATATATATATATATATATATATATATATATATATATATATATATATATATATATATATATATATATATATATATATATATATATATATATATATATATATTATTTTTTATTTTTTTTAAAATAAATATGCATTGTCTGAAATTTACAAAAAAAAAAAAAAAAAAAAAAATAGTAGTTAAGTAGTAAGTAATAACTGATAAGTATATATATTTTAATAAGACACAGCTAGAGGAAAAGAAAATTTTATATGCAATAGCCAATAGAAAATTGAAATATAGCGATTTATCGATAAGGAAACTCAATTCTTAAATACCCTTGACTTGCGCTTTGCCACTTATCCTTCTCGTCCTATTTAGACCATTTTTCCTCCTATCAGAAACTCTGACACAATCAAGTACCTCTAAAGTATAATACTTTCTCTCCAGCAGCTCCACCCTTCTTTAAACATACTTTCTGGCACTTTAATCGAGCTAATTTGGGGGCATTGCATCGCTTCTAAGATACCAATTCTTGGAATGAATCCTGCTTTAACACTGATGATGGTTCGGGGTCTGCTAATAAGGTGAAACCCGTAATCGCAGATAAGATGAACTGGTTCATTCCTTTTTCAACTAAATATTTCTCTCCCCAAAATCCATGGTCCGATCGCACCCTCTCGTGCCATTCAGTAGAGAAACTGTGCGAATAGGGTGGGGAAGAACTATTTCTCCTATCATTCTTCTCGGAATTGTTGCAGGAATATTATTAGACAGACCAAGCTGGAAGTGCCCTGACGTTTTGGTTCTCCTACTGATAAAAGTTTCTGACCTCTTGCTAAAAATATCTCCAACAACTTTTGCAAATCCTCCTTCCTTCCTCGTATTCGCTGATGAATCTATAGCTAAACTTATGCTTCATTTTTCAATTTAATTCCTCCATCCCTTCTCATACTCCTTTTTCTCTTAGGTGTCCCGTTTCTTTACTTGTAATTTCATGTGATCAGGTGCATGGGACCCAAAAATCTATGGACGTTACAAAAGGCTAGTAGCCAGGACGGCATTCCTCCCCGTGTGTCGAGTGAGTGTTCTTCCGAGCTGGCGGTTATTCTCGTTTAACTCTACTCTCTATGTGTAATATTAATACTTTTCCTCTGTGCTGGAAGGCGTGCATGCGTTCAACAGATCCCGAAAAAGGATAGATTCTGAGCCTTTTTAACTATCGTAAAAAAAGCTCTCACTTGTATTCTATCTAAAGTCTTTGAAACTAATCTTAACTCTCATTTCCTAGATCAGGGGTCTCCAAACTACTGCCCGCGAGCACCATCAATCCGGTCAGCCATAGTTTATTTTGATTACATTGTAAAATTTACAATGTAAGTAAATCATACAAAATAATAATCATTGTTTTTATTTAACGACCAATTAAGAAATACAATAACTGACATACATAATGAAATTGAAAATTTTAATGATATGAGATTTATCCTTAAAACATACATAGGTAATTCACATAATGAAATTAAATATTATAATTATGATTAATGAGATTTATGTACCTGCAACTTTCCACTGACAATTGTTTGCGGTTGTGGATCAAGTTTACTTGTGGAAATTATCAGCAGTGACTCATCAGTTAATTTGAATCTGTCAATATTTTTTGTATATTTCATTTTGGAGAATGTTTTTTCACACAGATAAGTAGTGCCGAAAGCGGAAAAAAACCACGAGCAAATTTATGCAACTGATCAAACTGTGTGAGTGGAAGACTTATAAAATTCCAGCATGATGATTTTAAATATTTTTCTTTAAAAATATATCTACACTCTAATTCAATCATTTCCATTTGAAGTTCTGGGGCACGGGTTTCTCTATCGGCGTTAAAAGGATTTTGAAAAATCTTGATATCGTTTGCAATTCCATCAAAATCTTAAAAAGACTCAAAATTCATTTTTAAAGCATCCAAAGCTTCAATTGAAAATCTACCAGAAATGGAGTCTCAGTTTGCTGACTGAATGTATTAAAATGCGTGAATCATTTTTTACTCAACTGAGCTTGAAACAAAATTTTTTGTCGAAAAGACTTAATATGGGCGTATAAATCGGGCAGAAGCTGGTTTTCTCCTTGTAATTTTAAATTAAGGTCATTCACATGTTTAGTTAAATCTGTATAAAAGGATAACTTACATAACCGCTCATTGTTTTGTAACTCAGCCAGAGGACGATTCTTTTCATAAAAGAAAATTTAGATTATTGCTCGGAGCTAAAAAAATCGCGTTAGAACCTTTCCGCAGCTTAGACAGCTTACTGCAGTATAATATGGTAAGTCATTTTCTCCAATCTCTTCAACAAATTCTTGGAATTTACGATGATTGAACGCATGTGATCTGATATAATTAACAGCTGACATGACTGGCTTTAAAACTTCTGACATATCCAAGCATTTTCCGCACAACGAATGTTGATGAAAGATTCAATGCATAATTAATGATTTTGAACCTACCGTCATTTTCTACGGCCTTTGATACGAGAGCAACGACACCTTTATTTTTTCCACACATGTTTTTGCCACCATCAGTAGTGATACACTTCAAGTTTTTCCATTGAAAATTGTTTTTCTGAACAGCATTTTTAAGTCCTTTAAAAATATCTTCTTCAGTGGTCGTTCCGTGAATGATATGAACGTCAAGAAGCTCTTCATACACTTCATTATTTTTATATATCCCTCGAATAAAACGTAACACCTGAGCTATATCTGAAACATCTGGTGACTCATCCAGGACCAAAGAGAACCACTCTTAGTGTCGATTTTTTGGCAGACTATAGAGTTAACATCTTTTCTGCAATATCATCTTACTCTTCGAGTCACAGTGTTTGCTGACAAACCGATGCTTTTAAACAACTTAGCTTTTCTGGACACATTTCTTCTGATGCTGCAATCATGCAATCCTTAATTAATTCGCAGTCTGTAAATGGTTTCTCATGTTTCGCTATTGAATGAGCCACACGGAAACTAGCACGAGTTGCTGCTTCTTGTTCAGCAATTACTTTCTTAAACAACAATTGCTGAGATTTCAACCCGAGTTTCAAAGATTCATATTTTTCTAACTATAGGCTTTCTGTAAATATGGAGTAATTATGAGAATGTTGTCTCATAATGACGTTTTATATTGTATTCTTTGAGGACTGCTATCGTTTCATTGCAAATTATACACATTGCCTTGTTACTTAACTCAATCAAGAAATATTGATATCCCCATTGCTCTTTAAATGTTCAGCACTCACTATCTTTCGTTTCTTTTCCATATTTATACAAATCCATACAAAAGGAACATACCTTCAAATCAAATTAATGCCAATTAATACTATTAAGAGCAGGCATTCTGAGTAAACAAAATGCACTGGTTTTATCTTTAAAACACTTTAAATTAAATTAAATACTCACAATTAAACACATTATGTATTCACTAAGAAACTATAGGCACAAAACACACTAAACATTTAGCATGGTCGTAAGTAGTCGTAACAATACGTAACGCACAGCACGCACATTCGGCTATCTCCGCCGCAATGAAATGTCCTTGACAATTGTCCGTAATTACCAACCGAAATTGCAAACGGAGCGGAGTCCACCCGAAACGAAAATTTGCGCGTTATTCAAAACTACAGTATGTTGGAATGATGAGCTAGCTAGGTCTGACCCTTGGGACTTACTGGAGGAGTCAGTGTGGTCCTTAGGCTAAAAAGTTTGGAGACCCCTCTCCTAGATCATTTGGAATCTCATTCCATTCTTTCAGATCACCAGTATGGTTTTCAACATTCGAGGTCTACTGGTGAATTCTTTCCTATCTAACCGATCTATGGTCTACTCTTAGGGACTATTTGGAGTCTTGAGCATTGCAGCGTTTGACATATCCAAGCTTTTGACCCAGGTATGGCATGTGCCATTACTCTCTAAGATCCCTTCCTTTAGTTTTTCTCCTTCTCCTTACTTATTCATGTCTAGTTTTCTCTCAAATCGCTCTATATTGGCACTAGTTGATGGAGAAACTTCTTTTTTTATCCATTAATTGTAGTGTTCCTCAGGATTCAATCTTACCTCCTACTCTATTCCTACTTTTCATCAACAACCTCCTCAGCTGCATTTCAACTTTGTTCATTCTTATGCCGACAACTCAACTCTCCAAACTTCTGACTCATTTCAAATCTACTCCCTCTTTTACTTCTAGAGTAGCCTCTAGTTTTTAACTTTCCAATTCCATTCTTGCCGATCTAGATAGAATTTCCTGGTCGGGTCACCACAACCTTGTGAAATTCAACTCTTTAATAAATCAGCTTCTTCACATCACCATCTTTAAAATACCTCCAAACTTTCCTATCTCTTCGACGGCTCTCCCGTCTCGCCTGTGAATAACATCCTTTGTTTAATGAAAACAACAAATTATCTTGTAAATTTCATATCACAACGGTTGCCTAGATTGTCTCAAAGAAGCTGAATGTTCTGTTAATATTGCTGGAATTATTTCTTCTGATCAGTTATTCCAATAATATAGGGGTCTTTTCCGCCACTGTATGGAATATTGTTCTCACATTTAGGGAGGCTCTGGTTTCATCCTTTTATTAGACCGAGTTGAATCTAAGGCTAAGAGATTAATAAACTGTCAACTACTTTCAAACTCCCTTGATTCTCTTCCTCTGCAATGTGACGTTTGTGCACAGCAACTGCTCGATGGAATTGACCTCTCGCATTCCACTACCACTGCGTCGCCCTCGAAGCACAAGGGGTACCTTACTTGCACATGAACATTTTGTGAGTATTGCAAACTCAAGGTTTGCTTATTGTGGTACTTCCTTTCCCACCACATCCATTCTGTGAAACACTTTACCATCTTCCGATTTCCTTCCTTCATTTAATCTACCGTCCGCGCTCACCTTGCTAGTCTTGGGATTAAGTGGGTTTCTTCTATTTTCTTAATAATGCTCCCTCCTCGAAAATGGCCTTGGTCTTCAGTGGTGATTACATGTGAAAAAAAATAATAATGAAAAATTAAATATTTTTAACCAAATGTCAGTCGATTTCAAAAAAAAACTGTGACATCAGATGACTAAGCTTTCCCAAATCCAGTATATTCTAGCACACTTATATAGTGATTCTGGTTTTTTCGTGTAATAGCGCGAAATAAGCAGTCATCCTCATTAAAAGGATAAATGACTAAATGTGAAATGATTCACCACAAAATTCATATTTAAGTTTACCAGAATCTAAAAAAAATGAATGGTTTGCAGATTACCAATTAACTAGCTAGAAAGAAGAAAAAAAAGCTCAGTGCTCCACAATCTTCAGTAATGAGTGGTCGTCTTTTCAGTACAACAGGAAATATACATGAAACAACCAGAAGCAAATTAAAATCAGAAAACGGTGAAGAATTAGCATTTGTCCACAGCAACTATCGAAAGTATTTTTAAATTGTAAAAATTTTAAGTTGCAATGAAAGTCAATTAATAGGTTAACAACTTTCATATACTTATTAGTATAACATTTTTTTTTTTAAATTTAAATTTCAGTCAACATATATTTATTAAAAATTTCACTTCATTTACTTCCAAAGTGCTGAAAATTTCTTTTAAATTTTCAGAATCAGCAGCTGCAATTAGGATAGTCGGTATGTCAGCTAATTAATCGGCTTCGGCAGAAGTTTCGGCAATTTCCGAAGCTTCTTGCATCCCTTATATATATATATATATATATATATATATATATATATATATATATATATAAATATATATATATATAAATATATATATATATATATATATATATATATATATATATATATATATATATATATATATATATATATATATATACTGTGCAAGTAGATAGATAGATAGTGAAAATGTTGAAATAAGTGGTTCATAATCAGTTTTGAATAATATGTAAAGTATTTTGAAGAAAAAGAACCAGTAAAAATTTACTTTAAATGTTTAAATTCACCTTCTACATTTTCAAAGAAAATCAATAATATTACAAATCTATGATTTTTTTTTTTTTTTTTTTTTTTTTTTTTTTTTTTTTTAGAAAGGTTTTCGAAGCGAAAATGGTGGAGAGAACAAATAATAAATAAAAAAAAAATTGGTTACCGCAAAGTATGGATGAAAGTCCAATAAAATCAATGGTTGATAATATTCATTTCCAAGTCGAGCTGCCTCTAAGATAACTCGATAGCAAATTATATTTCGGTCAAATTAAACAAAATCTTTCGAGCACAAACGAAAGTGGATCCAATGTTTTTTTTTTTTTTTTTTTTTTTTTTTTTTTTTTTTAACCATTCACAGTGAGAGAGAGAGAGAGAGAGAGAGAGAGAGAGAGAGAGAGAGAGAGAGAGAGAGAGAGAGAGAGAGAGAGAGAGAGAGAGAGAGAGAGAGGAGAGAGAGAACTCCAAGAATAACACAAATCCCTCAAGTGAACACAAACTTGTGCTTTAAAGAGAGGAAGATTAAATAAAGTAGAAGAAATAAAAGTTGGCTGGAAGTTCCACAGCATAGAGGTGGCTGGAAAAAAGGAGGCATCACAATGAGTAAGCCTGGATGTTTGCAATATTCACACAATCTTCGCCTGCAAGTAAAGTACCTCTAGCACTGCGAGGATGACGAAATGGTAATGGAATACGAGAGGTCAACTTTCTCTAGCATGTTACGTTGTAGCACCTATAGGAAAAAAAGTGCACCAACGTCACCGTGCAGAGGGTCAAGTGAGTTTGAAAGTAGAGGATAGTTTTTTATTAGTTTTTTCTTCCTTAGACTGCAGTAACTATTCAGAAGAAAAATCTCGGAACATGAAAAGAACCTCAACTTCTTTGAGGCCACCTAAAATAAATGGAAGAATGGAGAATGGAGTCATCAGCAGAAGATTAAATAGAAAGGTGCAGCTGAGGAGGTCGTTGATAAAAAGTAGGAATAGAATATGGTATACAACAGAGCCACGAGGTACACCCCAATTAATATGGAACGAAATAGTCGTTTCATCAACAAGAGATGATATGGAGCGATTTGAGGAGAAACTAGACATTGAGTGAGCAAAAAGGAGGAATTCCAAAGCAAAAGAGCTTAAACATTAGCAAGATATATATAATATATATATATATATATATATATATATATATATAATATATATATATATATATATATATATATATATATATATATATATATATATATATATATATATATATATATATATATATATATATATATATATATATATATATATATATATATATTATATATATATATATATATATATATATATATATATATATATATATATATATATATTATATATATATATATAATATTATAATATATATATATATATATATATATATATATATATATATATATATATATATATATATATATATATATATATATATATATATATATATATATATATATATATATATATATATATATATATATATATATATATATATATATATATATATATATATATATATATATATATATATATATATATATATATATATATATATATATATATATATATATATATATATAAAGAGGCATTTTATGATCCTATGCACCTGATCATACGAAATCATAAAGAAAGACATGAGGCACCTGAGAGCTGTAGCAGGAGGGATGCCGGAATCGCAGAATTAATCGAAAAAAGGAACAACATCAGCAGTAATGTTACCCCACCGATACATCAGAGCGAATAAGAGGAGGAAAAGAGAATTTGAAGAAAGCTTTGACAAGAGGCCAGAAATTCTTATCAGTAGGAAAACCGATGTCAGTGCACTTTCTTTTCGTTAAACCAGGCTTAACCCGTCTAATAATATCCCTGAAACGATTCCAAGCAGAATGAAATTGGAAATAATAATAGAAGAACAAGAGTTTATCCACTTCTGATACGCACTGTCTCTCTCCTGTAAGGCGCAAGAGCAAGAGCAATCGAACCATGGATTTTAGGGAAAGGAAAATTTAGTCGAAAAGAGCGGGTGTCCTATCATGAATAGATGGCGTTGAAGCGACGCAATTCCTCCAAATTAGCCCCTTTGAAGAGATAGAAAGTACGCTTAGGACAGGGTGGAGCTGCTAGAGACAAAGTGCTGTCTTAAAGAGCTACAAGACTGTGGTCAGAGTTACAGATATAAGGGAAGTGTGTAATTATAACAAGGAGTAGTGGTTTGGGAACTAGTTAGGATGATCTGGGATAAGTGCAGGTTCCCAAATTAACTATTAAAAATCCTTGAGAATACCGAATGACTTAGCTTCTTCCCACCTGAATCAGTGTGAGAAGCCCATCCACTTAGTGTGGAAATCCTTAAAAAGAGGATCTTAATATTTGGATGAGAAGATGAAACAGTCTCGTGGGAGGTTGTACGATATTCAAAAAGAATTAGAAAATCTATTACATCAATCTTTCTGTAATACGAAGTTATTTGTTTTTAGTAAGAATAATTTGTAAGTACTAAGACTGGTGTATATATATAAACCTTTCCACAGGTGGTAATAATTTATAGAAAACCTCCTACTAGACAATTTTCTGAGTCTCTTCTGGTGATTTGGTAAGAAAACGAACCAAGCACTCTGGTGAAGAAGCAAAAAGTGATATTTTCATATATATATATATATATATATATATATATATATATATATATATATATATATATATATATATATATATATATATATATATATATATATATATATATATATATATATATATATATATAAAGTCCCTAAAACTTATAATTAGCGAATTTGCAATTTCTTCTCAATTATAATTTCGGTTATTGTAATTTCAGCTCTTTAAGAGCTTAACTCTAAGAACGAACATGATCCAGATGGTATTCCTTCTGTGATTCTCAGATCTTGAGCTTTTGAGCTTGCTCCTTGCCTTTGTAAACTATTTCGTCTCTGTTTTTCTACTTCGACCTTCCTTTTCTGTTGGAAACGTGTGCTCATTCAAGTTGTGCAGAAAAAGATGGACCTATCTGAACCCTGTAGTTAACATCCCATTTCTCCTTTACACTCCATTCTTTATAAAGTTTTCAAATCTATCCTTAAGAGGAAGGTCAAAGTTTACTTAATAATAAGTTACAGCCATCGCCTAAAATTTCCTTTCTATTAGTGTGGTGCTCGATTTCATGAGGTTCCTGAACCATTTATGCTTTAGTTCTAAAATCAGATAAAAATAGTATTGTTGCCAGATATGGGGTTGTCAGAATCTTCAAATAATTCTATTTTTCATTAAGTTTGTAATTTAAAAAAGGTGTATTTTGGTATATCATAGCGATCGTAGTTAATTAGAAAGATGTTTAAAATATTTTTTTTTCATATCAGTTTTGATACAAACAAATTTAAGTACAATAAATTTTCAAATTGACTTTTATAACCCAGAAAATTATATCCATCATAGTTTACCCTAAAAATTAGCATTTCATAAAAAAAAGGAGCGAAAACAGGGTTAACTTATATATATATATATATATATATATATATATATATATATATATATATATATATATATATATATATATATATATATATATATATATATATATATATATATATATATGGTATATTATTGTTTGGGGAAAACGATCTGGTCAAAAGTTTTAGGATAAACAACTTTTTTTAATATAGACTAATTTAAGGTAAAACTAGGTACAAAAAAAGATTTTTTAACATTAATTTTAACATTAGTGCTTAAGAAGATATCTGAATATTTCATCAAGCAAAAAAATTCTTATTTTACTTAGTTTAACTTTTAGTCAAAACAATTAGGCCCCAAGATGAATTTTGACTCGAGGTATTTACAAAAGAGTGATTTGCCATTTTAATTTAGCGCTATTTAAAGCTAACATGTTTATTTAATTGTTAAATAACACAAATATTATTTAAATTATGATTTGTTCAAAATTATACTGTAAATACTTATAAAAATATATTTATTTAAACGACATTATACGGAAGCTACTTCTAATAAATATACAGAATTTCTACAGAAATTTTCAGAAGTGATATCTTACGATTATAACTAAAACTACAGTTAGAAATGTGATGTTATCCACATGCGTTGAATTTAGGAAAGTTTTTTTTCAATAGGAAAGGCTTAAATGCTGTAACATACTATTAGGCAAACTTTGGGAAGGTTTAGCACCTCTCAATTCTTCTACTCGCTATCTGAATCTTTCATTTTGACGCCAGACACATACAAAGCCTTCGACAGTGTCTGGCATAAACTTTTGATTTCCAAACTTCCCTCTTTCAAAGTCTATCCTTCTTTTCGATTTCCTTTCCGGTCATCTATGTCAGCTATTGTAGAAACCTATCATTAATCCTTTAAATTTATTATTGATGGTGTTCCTCAGGAATTTGTCATATTCTAAACTCTTTTTCCTGCTTTTATTAATGACCGTCTTTCTATTACTTAATCACCTAAACAATCCTATGTTGAGGTCTCTAGCATTCATCACTTTTCATTTTGAAAGACGTACCACCCAACAGCAATTAATTTACACTTTAGGATGCCTTTGGAGAAACTAGCCTTTCTTCATTCTCAGATTTCTAATTGGGGCAGGAAAAACATGGGAGATCTTAACATAAATTCCTTAAATTTTCAGTTTCTTCAGCTTTCTACTCGGCATAATCTTCGGCGCAACTGTGACAACTTCGAAAACACATAAATCAAACCTTGGTCTTTAAATTCTTGGTGTTTCTTTTTCTCAAGATCATTCTTATGAGGATCACATTATTTCTTTTTCTAAACCTAAGAGATTGGGTGTTTAGAGGCGCCTTCTGAATTTCCTCACCCCAACCCAGTTACATGCTCTTTATAGGGGTGCTATTCACACCTGTATAGTGTACGCTTCGCACATCTCGGTTGGCTCCACTCATACAATTTTTATGAAATAGGGGAAGTCTAGGGCTTTTTGTCATATAATTAAAATGCCTTAAGAATTCAGTTACTTCAGTTTTCTACTCAGCATAATCTTCGGCACAACTATAACATTATCGAAAACACATAAACAAGTTCCCTCTCACTAACTATCTCCAGTCTTTCTGCCTATCGAATTATTACGTTATTCTCTTTATACTATTGAAATTACAATGGACACTGCTCTTCTGAACTCTCCAGTTGTATACCTCTCCACTCAGAAGGGTTTGTGTCATACACCTTTCTATTGTCTAATCTTTTTAGTTATCCATATCCCCGACTTGTTTTGAAGAGTATCGGTACATGTCAGCCTTTAATTTTGCCCTATTTTCGAAAAACTTCCTAACTCTTTTGCTCATATATATATATATATATATATATATAATATATATATATATTATATATATATATATATATATATATATATATATATATATATATATATATATATATATATATATATATATATATATATATATATATATATATATATATATATTAGTAAGATATTGGATAAAAATATGTCGTAATTCAGAAATAACAATTGTTTGGTCGATAATTAGAAGGAAGTCGAGAAGCATAAGACTTGTGAAGCTGACAGCGGCTCCACTCAGTCTGAGATGAATCCAAAATGTTAGCCAGAAAAAGAATCTTCCCCTCCCTTAAGGGAAGAAGGAATATGGCTAAGTAACGACTTCCGTGCAATGCAGATAGAAGAATCTAAATCAATTTAAGCTATTCTATATATATATATATATATATATATATATATATATATATATATATATATATATATATATATATATATATATATATATATATATATATATATATATATATATATATATATATATATATATATATATATATATATATATATATATATATATATATATATATATATATATATATATATATATATATATATATATATATATATATATATATATATATATATATATATATATATATATATATATATATATATATATATATATATATATATATATATATATATATATATATATATATATATATATATATATATATATATATATATATATATATATATATATATATATATATATATATATATATATATATATATATATATATATATATATATATATATATATATATATATATATATATATATATATATATATACCAAGAAATAAAAACACCATGTTCTCATAATTATTAACCAGAAGGAATTAAGGAATTAAATTTCTAAACGAAGATTACTGAGGTGAACACCTCGATAATCTTAGGTTCATTGAAGGTATAGATGAAGGTATAATGTACTGAGAAGGAAAGAAAAAGATGAAATAAAAGAAAATATACGATACAATAATAAACAAGTTTGATAACTTGATATCTCGGTGAGTTAGTTTAGATGTAAATTTTTAATGACTAGCTCATATATATATATATATATATATATATATATATATATATATATATATATATATATATATATATATATATATATATATATATATATATATATATATATATATATATATATATATATATATATATATATATATATATATATATATATATATATATATATATATATATATATATATATATATATATATATATATATATATATATATATATATATATATATATATATATATATATATATATATATATATATATATATATATATAT
>SEYY01002851.1:42500-48644 GCA_009176605.1 Armadillidium nasatum | reverse complement strand
TATATATATATATATATATATATATATATATATATATATATATATATATATATATATATATATATATATATATATAAAGGGTTCTAGATCACTATCTCTCTCTCAAGTTGGTGGTCCAATGATCAGCAACAGTCGGATCAATAATTGGACCTGTCAGTAAAATATAATTTTATTTTGATTTTTCAGTCTTACAAGATTTAGATATTAATAAGTTAAATATCTTCTGCCATCACTTGGAATCGTTATACAATTCATTGCAGAATTATTTTCCAAAAGACATTAATTCGAGACCTGTAAATGGGAATTACAAATCCATTTATAGAGCGAAATGGAAATAAAAAACAAAGAATAAGAATATCTTTTGAATTAATTTTAGTTTCATCATTATAATCAAATTTAGGAACGGTAAATTTAAATTACTTTTCCACTAAAATTAGTAACGAAAATCCAAGTCTGCATAAAGAGGCAGTGAAAACGCTACTTTTTCATCATCATACCTCAGGAAGGACTTACGTCCTGTTAGTGGGATCTTTCGAGGAAGATCCTTGAGTTTCACTGACCCATGGCGGATACCGCTCGCAGGGTTCAGGCCTATCGTGGATGCCGTAGATCAGTGACAAGAGCACTTCACTAATGTACTAGTTTTAACGACTGAGTCATTCGGAGCTAAGCGCAAGGAGAAACCGCTCACATTTCCCACTTCGACCGGGTCTCGAACCCTGGTATTCTGGCTTGCTAGGCGAGTGCTCTGCCGCAATTTATTATTCTAGGCAATATCAAGTTTTTTAACCTTTGGTCCACCTCTTCGCCAAACTTTAGCAAATTTTCAAGCAAACTTGTTACTGTTATTGTTTTTATTGTTGAAAGAGAACAAAAGGAAAGAAGACATTATATTTAATATGCTTATTTTCTCATTTGTTCTAAATTTTATAGCTATATAAAAATTTTACTTTATAATCATAATAAAAAAAATCTAAAATTTTATATTATACATTATAATTGGTTACATTCCTATAATGTAAGTTACAATTTTTGATGTACGACGCTCAAATTTCAATGTTTTGATTTTGCAGTTTTTGGTCACGAAAAATTATTTGCTATTTAAAGACACATTGTTTCCGATTATTATTATTATTATTATTACTTTTATTTTGAGACTTTATTCCTTACGGGCAGTGCCCCATTTAAGGAGGAAGTATCTTCCCAGGAGCTCCATGAGAGATCGAACCAGCTCTTTCAAGCACGTCAGTCTATCACTCTATCGTCGCTATATATATATATATATATATATATATATATATATATATATATATATATATATATATATATATATATATATATATATATATATATATATATATATATATATATATATATATATGGAATGAAGTTGTATTGATAATAATTAATTTTTTTTGTAAATGTAGTTTAATTTAAATAAATATCGATTATTGGGAACGATATCGATTATATCGGGATCGTTCATGCCGCACATATATCGATTGTTATAGCATACTATTCTAACAAATTTATGTCGTAGGTTGGGTGTTTAGGTATGAATCTCCAAGTAACCTGGTTACTTGGAAATTCATTCTCTGGATGTCACCATCTTGGAATGAAGTTGTATTGATAATAATTAATTTTTTTTGTAAATGTAATTTAATTTAAATAAATATCGATTATTGGGAACGATATCGATTATATCGGGATCGTTCATGCCGCACATATATCGATTGTTGTAGCATGCTATTCTGAAAAGGAAGCCGGTAGAAACCGATCACGCCTTGTAACGTGTGAATTTGTAAATGATTGTGGACAATTCTTATATAAAATAAAATAGTAATAAAGCACAAAATATTTCACTACGCCACTATATAAATATTAGAATTAAGATAAAGTCTACTGAACAAGGTAAGTAAGCTCTAGGCCGACCCTAGGGTAGAAGCTATAAAGACCCTAGAGTAACAAGTCACCTAGGCAAGACCAAATTTTACATATATATATATATATATATATATATATATATATATATATATATATATATATATATATATATATATATATATATATATATATATATATATATATATATATATATATATATATATTATATATATACCTCCTTGGTTCTCCTACTGACAAAAATTTCTGGCCTCTTGCCAAAAATATCTCTAATAACTTTTGCAAATCTTCCTTTCCTCCTCTTATTCGATCTGATGGATCTGTAGCTAACACTCCTACTGAAAAGGCCAATCTCTTCGGCCTCCTTTTTTCATCTAATTCTACCCTGGATGATTCCGGCATCCCTCCTCCTACTACTTCTTCTCTCAGGTGTCCCATGTCTTTACCCGTGATTCTTATGATCAGGTGCATGGGATCCTGAAGTCTATGAACATAAGGAAGGCAAGTGGCCCGGATGGCATTCCTCCTTGTTTTGAGGGAGTGTGCTTCCGAGCTGGCGCCTGTCCTCGTTCAACTCTACTCTCTTTGCCTTGACACTAACACTTTTCCTCTGTGCTGGAAGCGTGCATATGTCCAACCGATCCCGAAAAAAGGAAGCCGCTCTGAACCTTCCAACTATCGCCCTATTGCTCTTACTTGTATTCTATCTAAAGTCTTTGAAACTCTCCTCAACTCTCATTTCCTTGACCATTTGGAATCTCACTCCCTTCTCTCTGATCACCAGTATGGCTTTCGTCGCTCGAGGTCTACTGGTGACATTCTTTCCTATCTTACTGATCTATGGTCTTCTGCCCTTAGGGACTTCGGGGAGTCTTGTGTGGTGGCGCTTGACATATCCAAGACTTTTGACCGGGTATGGCATGCGTCGCTGCTCTCTAAGCTCCCTTCCTTTGGGTTTCCTCCTTCTCTTTGCTTACTCATGTCTAGTTTCCTCTCAAATCGCTCCATATCAGCACTTGTTGATGGAGCGACTTCTTCTTCTTTCCCTATTAATTGTGGTGTTCCTCAGGGTTCTGTTCTTTCTCATACTTTATTCTTACTTTTCATCAACGACCTCCTCATGCTGTACTTCTAACTCTGTTCATTCTTATGCCGACGACTCAACTCTCCATTCCTCTACTTATTTCAAATCTGCTCCCTCTTTTGCTTCTAGAGTTGCTTCTCGTCTTCAACTTTCTGATTCCATTCTTTCCGATCTGGATGAGATTTAACGGTGGGGCCACCGCAACCTTGTGAAATTCAACTCTTTGAAAACTCAACTTCTTCACATCTCTCTCTCAAAAACACCTCCCAACTTTCCTATCTCCTTCGACGGCTCTCCCGTCTCACCTGTGAACAACATAAATATTCTTGGTCTCAACATAAACAATAAATTATCTTGGAAACCTCATATCACAACGGTTGCTAAGGTGGCCTCTAAAAAGCTGGGAGTTCTGTTCAGGTTGCGGGAATTTTTTCTTCAGAACAGTTACTCCAATTATATAAGGGTCTTATCCGTCCTTGTATGGAGTACTGTTCTCACATTTGGAGTGGTTCCGGTTCCACCCTTCTTTTGGATAAGGTTGAGTCTAAGGCTAAGAGACTAATAAACTGTCCCTACTTTCAAACTCCCTTGACTCTCTTTCTCTGCGACGTGACGTTGGCGCACTCTCTCTTTTCTATAGGTACTACAATGGCAGGTGCTCGAGGGAGTTGACCTCTCGCATTCCACCACCATTGCGTCGCCCTCGCAGCACAAGGGGTGCCATGCTTGCACATGAATTTTGTATGAGCTTGGCAAACTCTAGACTTGCACGTTGTGGTACCTCCTTCTTTCCAGCCACCTCTGTTCTGTGGAACACCCTTCCTTCGTCTGTTTTTCCTGCTGTATTTAACCTACCTCTCTTTAAAGCCTCTGTCTGCGCCCACCTGAGGGATCTACGTTAGGTTTGAATTGGATGTTTTTTTTATATCTTAATTATGCCCCCTCCTTGAAAAGGGCTCTGCCCGTGAGTGGTGGCAACATGTATATATATATATAATAATATATATATATATATATATATATATATATATATATATATATATATATATATATATATATATATATATATATATATATATATATATATATATATATAATAATATTATAATAAAAATACTTCGGTACTTTTTAAAAATTTTTTTTTTTTTTTTTTTTTTTATTTTTAAAAAACTTAATTTTTAATACTTTTCGAAAAAAAAAGGAAAATAAATTTATTTATGGTACCCTTTGGATGGCAGGGTCAAATTTCTGGAGAGCCTAAAAAGAAAAGAAGTTTTAAAACCAAAATAGTGGGAGGGGATTCTTTTACTGACGGAGGTAAGGCCTGTTCAAGGAGAAGTTGTTAAAGAAGATGAAGAATATTATAATTATTTATAAAGCCTCTTTGAAAAAAAGGAAAAAGTATTCTAACATCTTCAGTGCTTATCTAAAGTGCTAAACACAACATAATAAGGAATGCGCGTTAAAGGATATACTCTTTGAATAATCTTTATCTTCAGTAGTGCTACTAAAATATCATGGTTTTTCAATGATAATACCCCTTGGTTCGAGGGGTATCTAATATTAGACTAATATGATTCACTCTTATTAATACGTGGTTTTTTCCAAATTGCAATCTATACTCGGAATTTGACAAAATATCTCAAATATTAGAGAAATATTTGTATAAGAACTTCGTAGGATGTGTATATAGCTTGATGTTACTTTTGTTGTATATTAAATTGCTTATTCCTGTCATAATGCGCACGAACTTTAGACAATACCTTCTACCTACTATTCCTCCACTTTTTCTAGCATGGAATACCGTAAGAAATTTAGATAAACATATACCAAATATTATCACATTCCACACTTGTCATTCAAAAAAAATCAAATAAATAAATATGTGAATAAAAGTATATACATTCCTTTAGCGATTACATTCTTCAATATAATATAAAAATCATCGAAACTTCACGTCCTCAAGACCATAGAAAAATTTAGTTTTTCTTTTAATCAATAAACATGAAAAAGCTTGAGTCGCAGAGAAAAATAACTTTATATCATGGACTTCACCAGGCACATAAATAACTTCAACAATCAAATAACTAATAACAACTAAAAAAGAATGCAAAGATCACCTTCAAAATTATTTTAAGCCTTCAAATGTGAGAAGAACTTGGCATAAATCATCAGAGGGTTAACACATTACTCTCTTCCAAGCAACAGTTCAGCAGTCTTGCACATTACCACTCTAATAACTGCTACAAACCAACGCATTCCAAAGACGCACTTTTTTTTAACATTCCTCTCCTACATCCTTCCATTCACTTTACGAGACATTATGTCTTCTAACATCATCTCCATCAAATTATCCTCACTTACGGGTCAAGACAACATTTTCAGATCAAATCTGAAACATTATGGTGCCAGAATCATCCTACCTAATAGAAGTTTTCAATAAATCCTTGGGATTAAACTTTGTTTCTCTCCTTTGAGAAAAAAAAGAAATCCTTAATTACTTCCAAAATAAATACGATAAAAAATATCGACAAATTTACTTGCTGTCATACACGACAAACTCCTAGAAAAAATAATATCCTCAAAAACGTAGCTTAAGGGACTAAAGGACATTCCCGAGACTTAAAAAAAAAACAGTTGGCAACAACCCATGTTTTAACTACTACAGTACATAACATATGATCTCAAGTTTCCATGCATCACAAAGAACAATTCTCACACCAGTAGGCATCAACAAACCATTCGACACATCCTAATATACGAAATCCTCAACTTTAACAAAAACAATGAAAAAAAAAATGGATTTATAATTTTCTGTCTGAACGTACGGCACAAGTACTCAGTTGAAATCACTTGCCCATAATTGTCAAACTAAGAGATAAATTCACTCAGGATACTACCGTGTCTTCCTCTTTACTTTAAGTTTTACACTTCGCAATGTTTACATTCCTTTCCCAAAAATTCTAACGGCAACAACACTTACTTAAGATTACATATTATAACTCGAAAACATGATTCACTATAAATCATCATCAACAGAATGTCAACATTTTCTGGAAAAAAATCGGATACTTAAATCATAATGGTAGATACCAGACTCCAACCCTCCCCCCACCCTATCAAATTCTACTAAGTACAACACTACTAATCCACTCAAT
>SEYY01002851.1:30000-32500 GCA_009176605.1 Armadillidium nasatum | reverse complement strand
TCTAATACCAATTTTCCAATAATAGTAACCGTTTACAGGAGGTTGCTCTGGCTCGTCTAAGGATTTGGGCACACGTACCTCAACCGTATTTATTTAATGTCGCTTGATCTACCCCCCCCGAGATGATTTTGCTGCCGTGATGTTGCTTTATCAATTAGCTACATTCTCCATACGTGTCCCTTTTTTGGATACTTAATAAAACAGGTTTTTCCTATCCTTCACTCTGTTCCTCAGGATCAGCAGTTGGCTTTTGTTCTGCAGATGTACCTGTATTTCGATGTTATCCTTTATTCGCATTTGCATGTCATAAACTTTGATACACATAATATGATCTTTGTTTTTTACAGACTTTATGTTTTTGTTGCCAGAAATTTTCTTTGGTTAAGCATTTCCTACCAGTAATAACCACTTTCGAGCGGTAAGCAGACCTTGTACAAACTGCTCTCATATATATATATATATATATATATATATATATATATTATATATATATATATATATATATATATATATATATATATATATATATATAATATTATATATATATATAAATAGTGACAGAACCTCTATTCCTGAGGCGGAATTTAATAATAGCTAAAATAACCCAAGCAAATCTAAACATAATTTATTGCCGACTGGTTTCGGGTGATTCTATACTTCAATCCATTATCAAGGCTATGAGTATTAATGAAGAATATAAAATAAAATTACGACATATATATAAATTAAAAAAATATATTACATAAAGGTTATATTAATAAATAAATGAATGAAAATTATTATATATAAATAAATAGTAAAAAGCACGACCAAAGTTCAAAATTCTACTTCAATATCAAAATATTTTATGAATGCAAGTTTTCATTTAAATTTGGAGCGTAGTTCCAAATATATAAGGATTCTTAAGAATGGAGGTCAGATTCACATTCAGAGTTCATAATTCTAACATTTGAATACTGTATAAGATGATCCTTTTGCCTTTTGAAAAGAATGTGAGTTAATGGCCGAATATAGGAAATGGTGCAAAGGTTCCAAAATCCAAAGTTCTAAATGAAATACCTTTATGCTTTGCATTGCGAACTGAATTTAGTGTAGTCTTTCCTATGTAGGTGGCATCATAATCACCACACTTGTATTTGTATATCACTGATTAGCATAAAGGTAAAGGAAGTTTGGTGCTTTGTTCTTTTATGTTGATGAAAAAATGTTTAGATCGGAAAGATTGGTATTTTATTGTTAATTTTAGGACCTTTGTTCTTTTACGATGATGAAAAAATATTTAGATCGGAAAGGTTTCTCCGCCTGTCTTTACTTAGAAGTTGAAAATGGAAATAATAATTTTTAATGATAGAAAGAAATGCATATAAAACATTTTTGACCTTTTTTTTATTTATTTAATAAATGATATATATATATATATATATATATATATATATATATATATATATATATATATATATATATATATATATATATATATATATATATATATATATATATATATATATAAAGAGAGAGAGAGATAGAGATAGATAGCGTCCTTTATGATTTTTACGCTTTGAAAATAACGTCTCATGTATTTGAAAAGTGAAGTCATCTCCTCCAATTGGCTCAGAAAGTTGACACTGAATTGGCACAAACCTAGAGAAAATAGTTTTATGTAAATCGTGAGCTAACAACCAAACACAACCTAACCTAACTTAACCTAACCTAATCTACCTAACCTAACCTAACCTAGCTAAACCTAACCTAACCTAACTAAACCTAACCTAACCTAACTAACCTAACCTAACCTAAACTAAACCTGACCTAACCTAACTAAACCTGACCTAACCTAACCTAACTTAACCTAACCTAACCTAACCTAATCAAAAAAATAATTTATTTTCAATAGCAATTTTGTATTTCTGAAAAAATCTCACTGCATCAGTTTCATTTAAAATTTCTTATCAAACCAACAGAAATTATATTCACAATTCATTTTCAACGATCCACATCTTTCACATTAAATTAGATATAGATTATAATAATAATAATAATAAAAAGAAAAACTGAGTGAAAATGTTCATTTTCTTAATTGAATTTTATAGCCTAAATAATTTTGGTAAACCTCACTTTCTTGATGTAAAATAACTAACTAAATTGCGCTATTTTCTAATTTTGCTACTCATTTACAATTAATAGTTTTAAAGAAAACGTAGTCAACGAAGTGTGTTTTAATTTCAGATAAAGTGACTACAAATTCGAGAAATCGATGAGTGCGCAATTCCTTGAAACACACAAACAGATACGTATACATATACATACACATACACATACACATAGACACACATACACACTATATATATATATATATATATATATATATATATATATATATATATATATATATATATATATATATATATTATATATAATATATATATATATATATATATATATATTATAATATATACCATAAATAAATATATACCGGAAGATTATTCGGAATAGTAAATAA
>SEYY01002851.1:17500-25000 GCA_009176605.1 Armadillidium nasatum | reverse complement strand
ATTGTTGTCAAAATAACTGACGACGTGCCCTGAAACATGGCGTTTGAAAATCTGAAAGTCAAATTGAGTAGGAAAAAATCGAACACAGAAATGTGTTCCAGATTTTGGTAAGACTTTATGTATGTAAGGGAGTCGAAAGAACGAAAATAATTGTAAAGAATGAGAAGTCTAAAGAATTAGACAAATACAGATTAAAATACGTGGAAGGCAGAGGCATGCAAATAGGAAAAATTCGAACACAGAAACGTGTTCCAGATTTTGGTAAGACTTTATGTATGTAAAGTAGTCGAAAGGACGAAAATAATTGCAAAGAATGAGAAATCTAAAGAATTAGACAGATATAGATTAAAATACGTGAGGCAGAGGCATGCAAATTCTTCTGAAAGGTTGAGGTATGCTATGATTCAGTTTAGGAGAACAGTGTTAATTTGTGAGTGTGATAGTATTGTAAACATAAAATTTACTACATTCAACCCTAACATTACATCACATACTTATGTTAGCAATGTATCAACAATCCAAACACTCTTACTTAGATTTCTAATCATATCAAACATATGAATCCTCAAATTTCACCGTTTTACTTAACATATATGCTACATTAGCAGCAATGATACTATACAAACTAATAACTTTATTCATTCACTAGCGAATGACACTACCATTAAATATAGATAGCTCATCAAATCTTTTCTAATTTACCTATTTCATCTATTTTCTAAATTTTTGTCTATTTTGTATAATAACTAACATTGCTTAATGCATTTTTATTTTGAAAAATATTTTTACTGTTTTATTTATTTATTTTTATATATGTATTTGAAAAATTTAATTTTATAAAGCGTTTTATTATGAATGTATATTTACTTTTTCATATTTTCAAATAAAAAAAGTAAATAAATAAAAATTGTCAGAATTACATATATCTTTAGCATTTAGTCTGTTATATTTAATATTAGATATTTTACTTTATATTTATCTTTTAAAAACATTTATATGTATTGCAAATACATATAAACACACTTATTGAACGAAATATTTAGATTTTAATGGCTATATTTGACACATACATAGATCTATACATAGATACACATAAGCATAGACGCTGTAACAAAATACGTAAATTACGCACTTTATAAGCACCATCTCATCAAGTTTAATAATATTTTTCTTCAATCTTAAACCAATCTCAAACCGTAATATGCTCTATAACATATCTTCTAATACAAAGTATCTTCAACATGCACAAGCAATTAACGAAAACATTCAAACATACACATTTTCTAACTTTCTGAAATATTCACAAGTTTATTTCCTAACCCAGTGATATCCATGAAATTGACTTATCAGATGAACATGTATTATACTTGACATAGAGATTTTCATATTAATAACACCCATAAACATATAAATAAACACACAAAGATTGAAACAACTTACCCAAAGATGTATAAATGCATACATATTATTGACATATAGGTATGATTACAGCAAAATAATAATCTTTCTATGGTGTTTGATCTTTGCAAACTTAAAATATACCATCATTTGAGCCTCGTGAAGTGTATTAATCCAACTCATTTACCATCAACACACGTTCGCCTAACCCTAAATAAATAAAATCTATGCTTTTCAGAAGCTTAAAAATTTAAGTATCACAAAAACATTTACTAAGATTGCAGTTTCACCATGATAAAGCTCAAGGATGCATACAAACAAACAACTAATACCCTTACCAACATGTGAAATAAGTAAACTTTAGCTTTTTAGTAGCTTAAAATACTTAAAAAAACAGAAACATTTGCTAAAAATAACCCTCACTAGTTTATTTTGCAATTATTCACGACATTCCTTTTAATATTTTTCTATACATAAGTACAAAAGATTATATATTATATCACCACCATATCATATTTTTACTTCTTTACATGCAATTTGAATAAACAATAAGCAAAAATCGCATCATTTGAATAATAAAAGCGAATAACAAATATTGCACATTAAAAATGAATACACATATTTATTTACATGTTTTTATTTATTACACATTATATTTTTCATTAGCATTATCTATGTTAACTTAGTCGAAAAACAGTTCATATATAGCAGTTTTACAGGAAATTTACCATTATTAACACTTTTCTTTTCAGTGAGGCATGGAAACACGAGTATACAACTCTTTTGAAAAGATAGGGACATGCCCATTTTTCATTTATTAATGGCAGAGAATTATACGATTCAACACAACCCAATTGTGCTAAACTAGCTTATAATATATTTAACCTAACATTGCCTAACACAATCTTTCAATAACGTAACCATACCTAACCTAACAGTATAACACCTCAATCCTACTAACATAGCTCGTAATATATCACATTAGATTAGCATCTCATGAAGTAACATTTTCCTATCCCTGCAGTGCTAACCTGTGAATAAATGACTACTAAGCTAATTTAATCTACTTGAACATAGTATTTTCGTTTATTATATCTCAAAATAATAATGATGGGCTTCTTGTAGTAACCATTACTCGTACAATAGTTTTTCTTTTTTTCTGTAATAATCAAGCTAACGCAACCTAACTTTGCACTGGTTTGTCTCTGATTCCTCAGCTTTCTTTAAAATTAGGCTGTTTATCAGACATTATACTTTTCTTAATTACCCTCTATAATTTTATTTAAACCTGATTGAATATAGTATTATATAGGATATCTCAAAAACAAAGGGTGCTCTCTTGCAATGATCACCACTAGTTCAGATGTTTTTCTCATACTTTATTTCTCCTAACATTTTAAATTATATATCTTAACCTTGCATTATTATGTCTCGTGGGTATACGTCTTTCTAATAAAGTAACCGAAGCGTTGTTTCCTCTCCATGTTCAGGTATGTCATAGGTAGAACTTAAACTTCATATTCATTACTATTACCTCTTTCTCAGCGTACTACTATAACCACCTCCAACTTCTGATATTTTCAAACTCCTAGCTAGCAGTGTTAGTAGTTACTTAATCACCTTTTTGCTCAACTTTGCATTCAAGTCCTTAAAAACAAAGATTATTTCATGAAGATCCGTCCATATTAACTTTATATCATGCATACTTTATCATACCTTTTGGAGAATGCTGTAAACAACATTTTTCTAACATTTTCAACATAACGCAACTTAACTATGACATTCATACCTTTGACTAAACTAGTGATAGATACTAATTAGGGAGGTAAGGGAGAGAGGGAGGTGAGATGGGACGCCTTATAGGGTCGGGGCCTCACCCCGACCTCCGAGGTGTCACCCCGGTGTCCCACGATCGACGATATTCCCGCTCAACTACTCACACACTTTAAGAGACAGTTATGTGCTATATATATATATATATATATATATATATATATATATATATATATATATATATATATATATATATATATATATATATATATATATATATATATATATATATATATATATATATATATATATATATATATATATATATATATATAAGAAGTTCTCTGACCTTATATATCGATATTTTGAAATTTCAATTTTAATCGATATTTTAAAATTTCGATAGGTTTAGTAATAATTTCCTTTGTATAGTGATAGGTTGTACTTTTTCGTTTTAAGATGAATGTTAAAGATATAAGTTTAATTTATTCTACAGCTTGGTATATATGGCAGTAGTCCTGTATCCCATGGCAAAGTTCCATCTATCAGTTAGGCCTGTATCACACGGCAAACTTCGGTCGTTCAGCTTATGATAAGTCGAACTAAGTACGCTAGAAAACTAAATAATAATAGTAATAATAATAATAATAATAATAATAATAATAATAATAATAATAATAATAATAATAATAATAACAACATTAATAGGACTAATTGAAACGAAAGCAAAGTAATAAAAATACAAATGTCAAAAAATTTGTATTGATATATCAATGTTTCCATATATTGATATTTCCATACATCGAAGGTCAGTCAACTTCATATTATATATATATATATATATATATATATATATATATATATATATATATATATATATATATATATATATATATATATATATATATATATATATATATATATATATATATATATATATATATGCCAGAATGCACATTAGCGGCCATGCATAACTCAAAAACTACTAACCCTACATTAAAAAGGATTATATTTTTGAAATCCTTGTCGAATTTTAGGTAAGAAAAATTGGGAAATAAAAAATAAATTCTTATGATAATAAAGTTTATATAAGTAAATTTTACTTTTTTATAAGCCTCGCAAGAATCTTACGTCTGGCAATGTCACTTTTTAAATTTTTTTTAGAAATTGGAAAACATGGGAAATACCCTAAATCGTCTACAGGAAAAGTAGTCGACAATATCATCATCACTCACGGGGCGGGGGTTCCGGGGGGCAGAGCCCCCGTAGACAAATGTTCGTTTTTTTAAATATTTAAGTGCTTCAAACTGCAACATCCTTACTAACTCGTCATAATACGCACTGCTATCAATTTTCTTAATGTTGATGCCTTTTAATTATGAACTTGTCATACATTTTAAAAAAATTTTTTTTTTTTTTTTAAATTTTTTACATTTTTTTATGGTTTTCTTACTGGAAATTACCCAAGGATTTCAAAAATATAATCCTTTTTAATGTACGGTTACTAGTTTTTGAGTTATGCATGGCCGCTAATGTGCATACTGACCATATATATATATATATATATATATATATATATATATATATATATATATATATATATATATATATATATATATATATATATATATATATATATATATATATATATATATATATATATATATATATATATATATATATATATATATATATATATATATATATATATGAACTAGTTTTAAAATGTCGCTACAGAAAGCTTAAAATGTTATTAAATCCGAGTTTAAAGATCATGCATGATTCATGGCTTAAAGAATCTTTAACGTGGAACGCACACCCTTTAAAAGTTATTTTTCTTTATAAGGAAAAGTGTTTATTATTTAGCACAATAATTTCCCGCTCCTTTTTATATAAATCTAAAAATAGGGTTGGGCAAATGTTTTGGATATTAAGCTACTACCTATTTGGAATTATATAAAAACTTGCTTGATATATATATATATATATATATATATATATATATATATATATATATATATATATATATATATATATATATATATATATATATATATATATATATATATATATATATATATATATGAGAGTGTTTGTGTGTTTACGGTTGTTAAAAGGCTCATCTCGAATGTTTTTGCTAAATTAGACTTTAACATCCAATTAATCGATCGAATATAATCTTTCTACTACTACTACTATGCTATATAATAATAATAATAATAATAATAATAATAATAATAATAATAATAAACCTATGTGATCATTAATTAGAGAATATTTGTTCAGCTGTAGAATGTTCCCTAATTGATAATTATTATTGAAGTGTTTGAACACCTAATTTGAGAGAGGAACTGTCACCTAAATTTTTTTTTTTTTTTTAAATCGAAAAACAAAAATAAAAATAAATAAAATTTTTTTTTTTAAATCTCAATTTTTTTACGCTCTGATTTTCGTTTACTTACGACGAGGTGTTTTGGCGAATTTGACCTTCTTTCACGTGCTCTTGGCGTGATTGGCGTATTTATAGCACGTTTATCCACTCTGCAATGCTTCTCCTTTCTTTTTTTTTTTTTTTTCTTTTTTTTTTTTTGCATCGTTTAGTAATACTTCTAAATTTAATGTTTATCCACGAGGATTTTGCGTGCTTTCACACATGGAGGGTTTAAATGAATTATTATTATTATTATTATTTATTTATTTCAATATAATTATTTAATTTTAAAAATAATATATATATATATATATATATATATATATATATATATATATATATATATATATATATATATATATATATATATATATATATATATATATATAAATACCTTCCCCAGGTAGGACTAGTCCTGTCAGTGGATCTTTCGAGGAAGATCCCTGGTTTCAAGGGCCCACGGCGGATACCGCTGGCTGGGCCAGGCTATCGCGGATGCCGGAGATTATTCCCATTGGCAAGAGCACTCCCCTGATGTACTCGTTTAACGACTGAGTATTCGGAACTATGCGCAAGGAGAAATCGCTCACATTTCCCGCTCCGGCCAGGCCTCGAACCCTGGACCTCTCGATTGCTATCACGAGTACTCGATCGACTGAGCTACGGAGCCGCATATATATATATATATATATATATATATATATATATATATATATATATATATATATATATATATATATATATATATATATATATATATATATATATATATATATATATATATATATATATATATATATATATGCGTGTGTGTGTATATGTGTGTGCGCGTGTGTGAGTAAGATGAGAGAGAGAGAGAGAAAACTAGGTGCGTTACACGAAAATTTAGATTCATATCTGTCTACAAAGAGATGTTTCGTAAATCCAGTGGATTTCTTTAAATTTCATGATTTCGTGTAACGCTCGGATGTATACAAATAAAAAATGAATATTACTATCGAATTTAATCAATCAATATTTAAAAATGATTAAATAATCTGCCAAAGAATAATTATTAATAATTAATAAAAATAAATAATTAATTTACTTTATTTAAAACTTATTAATGATCAGAAATTGCTTCAATAAGAACACGTGATTGCTTTTGTATAAATATATTAATTTATAAGGTGTTAATATAAATGCCTAACCAATGCGTTAAAAAAAGGCCATGAGCCTAATGCCATTTCAGATTAGATGCAGAGAAAGTTAAAGATTGAAATTTGAGGATGTAAAACTCACAACAACAAGCTTACAGATCGCTAAACAAGAATTTAAAGATCTTAATTCGTGGGACATCCGCTTGAGGAATCTTTAAAATCATTACGGAGGGAATGTTCCACGAGCATCTGGATTGAATCCTGCTACAGTGGACTTTCAGAATGCCGCGAAAATCTTTAAGAATCTTGATTTTCATGGAACAGCTGTAAACAAATATCGGTTAATCTTATATATATATATATATATATATATATATATATATATATATATATATATATATATATATATATATATATATATATATATATATATATATATATATATATATATATATATATATTATATATTAAAATCTGATTTAATCAATCGATTAAGTAACTTAAGTAATCACTTAAATTAATCGTTATTAGAAGGGCGATTGGTGGAAAAAATAAGATAACGTATGCATCAAACAGTTTTTTAAAAGACTTTGCCTGAATCCATGATCAAAAACATTGGAACCAATTAAATTGTGAATAATTGATAATTAATTTGCTTCATTTAAAACAAATTAATGATCTAAAAATGCTAAATGCTAATCCGTAATAATTTGTATGCCAATCTCTTTGAGTAACAATGTTTACAAAATATATCTATTT
>SEYY01002850.1:32500-46966 GCA_009176605.1 Armadillidium nasatum | reverse complement strand
AGCTTGGAGAGCAGCTACGCATGCCTTACCCGGTCAAAAGCCTTGGATATGTCAAGCACCACCACACAAGACTCCCCGAAATCCCTAAGGGCAGAAGACCATAGATCAGTAAGATAGGAGAGTATGTCACCAGTTGACCTCGAGCGACGAAAGCCATACTGGTGATCTGAGAGAAGAGAATGAGACTCCAAATGATCCAGGAAATGTGAGTTGAGAAGAGTTTCAAAAATTTTAGATAGAACACAAGTGAGAGCTATAGGTCGATAGTTAGAAGGATCAGAGCGACTACCTTTTTTCGGGATGGTCTGAACAAATGTACGCTTCCAGCATAGAGGAAAAGTATTAGTATTAAGGCATAGAGAGTAGAGCTGAACGAGGACAGGCGCTAACTCGGAAGCACACTCCCTCAGAACACGAGGGGGAATGCCATCTGGGCCACTGGCCTTCCTGACGTTCATAAATTTCAGGATCCCATGCACCCGATCATAAGTAATTACAAGGGCAAACTCGTACATTAATTACCTTTAAAATACAACATCAAAATGGCAAAACATGAAACTGCCTCAGAGATGATTCGAGGGGCGGCATCCAAAGAATGCCCCTCATCCACCCCTTCCCCCATCACAAATTGGAAGTTGGTGGCCTCCGGTGATGGGGTTGGTGCCACCAAGACCTCTATGCCAACTTGCCCTGGTGCATGGTCTTCCTTTTTCATTAACTTCTGCAACATTCGAGGTCTCTTTTCTAATTTCCACTTTGTCGAACACCACCCCTCTTCTTTTAAACCTCATCTCTTCTTCTTAACCGAAACTCAGATATTTGAGTGCTCTGACAGCAAACCCTACTCTGTTTCCTCCTACTATCTCTATCTTAATAATCAGCCAAAGGCGGACGTTACGCATATGTTTCGCAACGATGTTGTCTGTTCTCGTGTCTCTAATTTGGGGTCATCTGAATTCTCTACTTTATGGCTTAAACTTTCCTTCAATTCTACAACTAAATTCATCTGTTCTATCTACTTCTCTCTTAACTCTACAGACTATCCAAAACTCTTCGACTATCTTAACTCCAAAATAGAGCACATTCTTTCTTCTTTTCCTTTCTCCGAAATAATCATTTTAGGTGATTTCAATGTTCACCACACCCAATGACTTTCATCTAGTTCTCAAGACCCAGCTGGCTAACCTCGCCTTCCAATTTTCTATCCACAACAACCTTGAGCAGATGGTTCATCTCCCTACCCATATCTCTGACCGCCTTGGTGATGAACCCAACATATCTGATCTTTTCCTAACTTCTTATCCTTCTCCTTATACTGTTAAACTTTCTTCTACTTCTCTCTTAACTCTACAGACTATCCAAAACTCTTCGACTATTTAAACTCCAAAATAGAGCACATTCTTTCTTCTTTTCCTTTCTCCGAAATAATCATTTTAGGTGATTTCAATGTTCACCACACCCAATGACTTTCATCTAGTTCTCAAGACCCAGCTGGCTAACCTCGCCTTCCAATTTTCTATCCACAACAACCTTGAGCAGATGGTTCATCTCCCTACCCATATCTCTGACCGCCTTGGTGATGAACCCAACATATCTGATCTTTTCCTAACTTCTTATCCTTCTCCTTATACTGTTAAACTCTTCCCTCCTCTGGGTTCATCCAATAACCTTCTTATCTCCGTACCTTGTCCTCTCTCTTCAAGTCTTCCGCAACGACCCCTGCCTTCGGCGAGTAGACGTTTGTGGCATTTCGGTGCCACAAACTGATTTGACTTGTAGTTGTACTTTTTAAACCTAGCAAACCTTGGTTTAACTCTACTTGTTCTCGCGCAATTTGCAGCAGGGATGCTTTCTTCAGGAACTATCGTCATCTTCAAACTTCAGAAAGACATGCAACTTATATTTCATCCCGAAATCATGCAAAATCAATTCTCCGTAACACTAAAAACTCATTTCTCCGTTTAAAATGCAATAATATTTCTGGATCTTTTTGCAAAAAATATCAACTCTAACTTTGCTTCTTCCTCTTTTCCACCTTTAGTATCTTCCGACGGTACGACTGCCGTTTTACCTTCCTCTAAAGCTGATGAACTCTTCGCTCAAACTTTTCCCTCTAATTCAATCTTAAATGATTCAACCCCACTCCAACTCATTTATGCCTAAGATTAGAATTTCTTCTAAAGACGTCATTTCTACTCTCTCTGAGCTGAATACTAAGAAGGCGTTCGGTCCTGATTGTATCCTTCCTGTGGTTCTCAAAACTTGTGCTTCTGAGCTTGCACCCTGCCTTGGTAAACTATTTCGTATGTGTCTTTCTACTTCAATCTTCCCTTCTTGCTGGAAACGTGTGCTCATACAGCCTGTGCTAAAGAAGGGGGACTCCTCTCAACCTTCTAACTACAGTCCCATTTCTTTAACCTACGTTCTTTCTAAAGTTTTCGAATCTATCTTTAGTAGGATGATTTGGAAACATCCTAATTCTTCTAATCTTATCTTTGATCGCCAATGTAGCTTTCGTAAGAAACGCTCTTCTAATGATCTCCATTCCCTTTTCTCTGACTCTTGGTCAGAGAAAGCTTTCGATAGAGTCTGGCACAAAGCTTTCATCCCCAAACTTCCCTCTTTCGAAATCTATCCTTCCCTCTGATTTCCTTTCCGGTCATTCTATAACAGCTGTTGTAGACGGCCATCGTTCTTCCTTTAAGTCTATTAATAGTGGTGTTCCTCAAGGATCTGTACTATCCCCAATACTTTTTCTGCTTTTCATTAATAACCTTCTCTCTGTTACTTCATCTCCTATCCCCTACTATGCTGATGACTCCACCTTTCCTTACTCTTTTCAATTTGAAAGGCGCCCCTCCCAACAGCAGTTAATAGACGCAAGGAGGGTAGTTTTGGAGCACCTGACCCCTGACCTATCTCGCATCTTAAATTGGGGCAGAGAAAACATGATCGTTTTCAATGACACCAACACTCAATTCCTCTATGTCTCTACTCGACACAATCTTCCACACAACTATGATATCTTCTTCGAAAACACTCAACTCAAACCTTTATCTCTCCTTAATATTCTTGGTTATCTTTCTTGGAAAGATCACATTACCTCTCTTTCTAAAAAAGCTTATAACAGGTTAGGTGTTCTGAGGCGCCTTCAGTATTTCTTCACTTCACCCCAGTTGCCTGCTCCGTATAGAGATATTGTTCACCCCTATATGGAATACGCCACACATATCTGGGGTGGTCCACCCATACAGCTCTCCTTGAAAAGGTGGAATCTATGATTTTTCGTTTCATCAACTCTCCTGTTCTCACTAATTCTCTCTAGTCTCTTCCTGCCCGTCGAATTATTGCGACACACTCTCTCTCTATACTACGCTAATACAATGGACACTGCTCTTCCGAACTTTCTCGTCGCATACCTCCTTCATTGAGAAGGACTGGTGCGATTCGTCTTTCTACACAGTCTCATCCTTTCTCTGTCCAACTCTCTTGACCACAGACCTAACCGCTATGCTCAATCTTACATATACTCTACTCTACTTAAAGTATAAAACACACTCCCTTCATCTATTTTCGAATTTCCTTTGACTTTCAGACCTTCAAATGACGTATATCAGGTAATGTTGACCTTTAATTTGACCAAGATTCCGACTTTCCACCTAACTGGTGGAAATTTTAGTAGGCCTCTGACCTTTGCCCACCAGAGGTGTATATATATATATATATATATATATATATATATATATATATATATATATATATATATATATATATATATATATATATATATATATATATATATATATATATATATATATATATATATATATATATATATATATATATATATATATATATATATATATATATATATATATATATATATATATATATATATATATATATATATATATATATATATATATATATATATATATATATATATATATATATATATATATATATATATATATATATATATATATATATATATATATATATATATATATATATATATATATATATATATATATATATATATATATATATATATATATATATCGCATTTTACCCTGGAGGTGGGATCAACCAAAAAGCTTTCTTGTGTATAATTTAATTAATTTTTAATACAGTCTCGGCTCCATCCACAGATCTACAGATATGACTTTTAAACAATTTCAAAGGAAGGTATATATATATATATATATATATATATATATATATATATATATATATATATATATATATATATATATATATATATATATATATATATATATATATATATATATATATATATATATATATATATATATATATATATATATATATATATATATATATATATATATATATATATATATATATATATATATATATATATATATATATATATATATATATATATATATGGTTCAAGAGGCTGGGAAACCTCTTAACCAGTATTTCTCCCTTCCCACATACGGTTGCAGGAATATGAATAATTTCTGCAGCTGACACCACCCTGCTTCATGCGGGATATGGTGCTGAGTATATATATATATATATATATATATATATATATATATATATATATATATATATATATATATATATATATATATATATATATATATATATATATATATATATATATATATATATATATATATATATATATATATATATATATATATATATATATATATATATATATATATATATATATATATATATATATATATATATATATATATATATATATATATATATATATATTGATAAAAGGGACCCTTTCTTCATTGGTATTTTTGTGTATATAAAAAGGATATAACATTTTCTTGTTCACGAATAATGTTCTTTAAATTATATGGCGAACATCATTCAGTTGTCACAAAATCTACGGTTAAGTAAAATTTTTATAGCCATTTATATTTTTTTTCAATTACAAATGGATACTTTGATTTTAAATTTACGTAACAGAATTGGAAAGTTTTTAGACCTGATAATTTTTAACACTATACTTATGATAAGTAATAATCCATTTTGAATTTTATGAAAAGATGGGGTTCGATAGTAAATAAAAATGGCGGAGAATGAAATGTACCATTAGGCAAAATAAACTCATATATTAGTTACGAACAATTTATTAATTTAATTATTTTTATTTTTATTTTCATTTTTTCATGTGGTATTTATCGTGGGTGTAGTGGCAAAATTGACCAAGTCAAAACTGCTAACTGGTCTGACTTGCGGTTGTACTTTTCTGATTTCTCATGGAATGATTATTGTTTCCGTGAGAGGGACCCTTCGGAAAGTACAGAGCGCAGAACCGAGGTGATTCTCTCTGGCATGGAGGCGTACAACCCATATTCTTTCCTTTCTACTAAACCTAACAAACCTTGGTTTAACTCTGCTTGTTCTCGCGCTATCCGCCGTAGGGATGCTGCCTTCAGAGATTACCGGCGTCTTAAAACTCCTGAAACACATTCAATTTATATTTCATCCCGGAATCGTGTAAAATCTATTTTTCGTGACACTAAAAACTCATTTCTTCGTAGAAAATGCAATAATATTTCTGGTTCTTCTTCTTCACGCTCTTTCTGGCATTTTGCAAAAAATGTCAACTCTAACTTTGCTTCTTCCTCTTTTTCACATTTACTTTCTTCCGACGGTACGACTGCCGTTTTACCTTCCTCTAAAGCTGAAACCTTCGTTCATACTTTTGCCTCTAATTCAACCTTAGACGATTCCGGAGCTGTTCCTACACCTTCAACTCCCTCCAACTCATACAAAAATACGCATACATGCCTAAAATTGTAATTTCTTCTAAAACGTCATTTCTGCTCTCTCTGAACTTAACACTAGGAAAGCGTTACGGTCCTGATGGTATTCCTCCTGTGGTTCTAAAAACTTGTGCTTCCGAGCTCGCACCCTGCCTTGGTAAACTACTTCGTCTTTGTCTTTCTACATCAACCTTCCTTTCTTGTTGGAAATGTACGCTCATTCAGCCATTGCCGAAGAAGGGGGACCCTTTCAACACTCTAACTATCGTCCTATTTCTTTAACCTCCGTTCTTTCTAAAGTTTTCGAATCTATCCTTAATAGGAAGAATTTGAAACATCTCCATTCTTCTAATATTATCTCTGATCGCCAGTATTGCTTTCAGAAGAAAGCGCTCTACTGGTGATCTTTCCTTCTCTCTGACTCTTGGTCCTCCCCTCTTCGGAATTTCTGTGAATCCTTTCCTGTCGCTCTGGACATATCGAAAGCTTTCGATAGAGTCTGGCACAAAGCTTTGATTTCTAAACTTCCCTCTTTCGGTATCTATCCTTCTCTCTGTTGAGAGGGGTCCCCCTTCTTCGGCAAAGGCTGAATGAGTGCACGTTTCCAGCAAGGTTGAAGTAGAAAGACAAAGACGAAATAATTTACAAAGGCAGGGTGCAAGCTCGGAAGCACAAGTTTTAAGAACCACAGGAGGAATACCATCGGGACAATACTCCTTCTTAGTTTTAGCTCAGAGAGAGCAGAAATGATGCCTTCAGAAGAAATTTTAATCGTAGGTATAAATGAGTTGGATGGAGTTGAAGGAAGAGGTATAGATAGGGAATCATCTAAGGTTGAATTAGAGGAAAAAGTTTGAGCGAAGAGTTCTGCTTTAGAAGAAGGTAAAACAGCAGTTGTGCCGTCGGAAGATACTAAAGGAGGGAAAGAGGATAAATCAAAAGTTTGATTTGACATTTTTGGCAAAATGCCAAAAAGAATGAGAAGAGAAACCAGAAAGACTTTTGCATTTTCAACGAAGTAAAGAGTTTTTAGTGTTACGAAGCATAAATTTTGTACGATTCCAGGATGAAACTTAAATTGAGCGAGTTTCTCTAGTTTGAAGACGATGGTAATCCCTGAAGGCAGCATCCATACGCCGGTTAGCGTTAGATCAAGCAGAGTTAAACCAAGGTTTGTTGGGTTTAGTAGAAGGGAAAGAAAATGGTATGTACACCTCCATGCCAGAGGGAATCACCTCGGTAATGCGTTCTGCACACTCCGAGGGACCCCTCCCATGGAAGCAATAATCATTCCACGGGAAATCAAAAAAGTACGACTGCAAGTCTGACCAGTTTGCGGCTCCGAAATGCCACAAACGTTTCCTTTCAATAGAAGAGGGTCTATCATGCGGAAGACTTGAAGAGATAGAAGATGATACAGAGATAAGAAGGTGATCGGAGGAATCCAGTGGAGGAAAGAGTTTAACAGTATAAGGAGAAGTATTAGAAGTTAGAAAAAGGTCTAGAATGTTGGGTTCATCTCCATAACTATCAGGGATACGAGCTGCACCAACTGCTCAAATTCGTTTTGGATAGTGAAATGGAAAGCACGTTCACCAGCTGTATCATGAGAACTAGAAGAAAGCCATTGGCGGTGGTGAACATTGAAATTACCTAATATGATGATTTCAGAGAAAGGAGAAGGAGAGAGAATTTAGGATAGTCAGTAGAATTAGGATAAATAAACAGAACAAATGAATTTAGTCGTAGAATTGGCAAGAGAATCTGAGCCATAAGGTGGAAAATTCTGAAGACTGAACATTAGAGACATGAGAACAAACGACATAGTTGCTCACGTATGCACAACAACCACCTTTGGCTGAAAATTGAGGATAGAGACAGTAAGAGGAAACAGAAAAGGGTTTGCTATCAGAGCGAATTTCGATGAATGAATTTCGATGATGAATTTCGGTCAAGAACGAGATGTGAGGTCTAGAAGAAGAGAGGTAATGTTCAAGAAAGCGGAAATTGGAGTGTACACTGCGAATGTTGAAGAAATTAATTAAAATAATAGACCGTGCCACAGGGCAAGCCACTGGAGGCCACCAACTCCCAAGTGGTGACAGGGATAGGGGTGGATGAGGGGCTATTTTTTTAAGACGCCCCCCGGGGCTTCTCCGAGGGTACTGTTGTTGACGCCATTATTAATTTGCTTTTTTTAAAAAAAGGGGGCAGAAGGTGTCTTTCACAGCGTTTTATGTCTGTGAAGGAGAGCCTACTCCGTGTGGAAGAAGGTGGATATATATATATATATATATATATATATATATATATATATATATATATATATATATATATATATATATATATATATATATATATATATATATATATATATATATATATATATATATATATATATATATATATATATATATATATATATATATATATATATATATATATATATATATATATATATATATATATATATATATATATATATATATATATATATATATATATATATATATATATATATATAATAATAAAAAAAAAATTTCTTTTTTATAAAATGATAAAAAAGTGAAAAAAGTGAAAGGAAAAAAATAATAATGAAATAAAAACTTGAGTATTTTTTATTCGTTTGAAAAATTAATTTCATCGAACCGTGATTTTATTTTCAAAATTTTTGTGGAAGTTTCTTATGTTTACGCTCAAATAAGGTACAAACTCATTCAAATCATACGATACAAATTTAAAAATAAATCTTCTAAAAAAATAAAAAAAAAAAAAAAAAAAAAAAAAAAAAAAAAAAAAAAAAAAACGAATGAAAGTATTTTTTTATTTTTTTTTTTTTGAAAAATCGAACAATCAAAATTTTTCGAATTAAGTAAAAGAAAATAATTGTTCATACATATCGCATAAATATATATATATATATATATATATATATATATATATATATATATATATATATATATATATATATATATATATATATATATATATATATATATATATATATATATATATATATATATATATATATATATATATATATATATATATATATATATATATATTATTATGGTTATGATTTTTTAAAAGATCGTGTCCTGTGCCATAAATGGATGAACTTTGGTTGCAAAGTAATGAAAAAGTTATTAATTTAATTTAGTTTTTGAAAAGAAGCGACTCCCAAACTATATCGTATAGTGAAATTGATATTTCGATAATCGTTATCGCTAATCGGTATTTAGCGATACCTAAATATAAAAAGAGTGACGCACTATTCGAAGGACAGATAAAGACTATGGAAAGATAGTGGAAGCAAATTGATATACGAAAGCCCTAAACTCCACCTTTTCAAGGAGAGCTGCATGAGTGGAACCTCCTCAGATGTGCGAAGCATACTCCATACAGGGGCGAACGACATCCCTATAAAGGGCAAGCAAGTGGGGTGGGGTGGCGTGAAGAAATTCTGAAGGCGCACAACCTCTTAGAAATTTTAGAAAGAAGAATAGTATTATCCTTCCTAGGAACACGAGAAAAAGAACTCTAAGAATACTAATGGCAGACAAAAAATCGAATTGTGTTCCTTTTAAGATGTTATAGTTGTGTTAAAGATTATGTCGAGTAGAAAGTTGAAATTGAAAACGACCATGTTTTCTCTACCCAAATTAGAAAACTGAGAGAGATCAGAGGTAAGTTGTCCACGGCTACAATCCTAGCATCAATTAATTGCATTTGTGTGAGACGTATTTCAACATATAAATAATAATATATAATATAATATATATATATATATATATATATATATATATATATATATATATATATATATATATATATATATAATATATATATATATATATATATATATATATATATATATATATATATATATATATATATATATATATATATAAACAATGGTGGAAAAACCCAATGTTAATATGTAAAATCCAATAGAATTAGGTAAAACGAGTTCCAATTCAGATTTGAAGTCGCCATCTCCCGATAC
This sequence comes from Armadillidium nasatum, assembly GCA_009176605.1. Classification (NCBI taxonomy): domain Eukaryota; kingdom Metazoa; phylum Arthropoda; class Malacostraca; order Isopoda; family Armadillidiidae; genus Armadillidium; species Armadillidium nasatum. The sequence goes on along the minus strand of SEYY01002850.1, from coordinate 37,195 downwards.
ATGGCATTTAAAAGTGTGCAAATCAAAGGAATTCGAGAGAATTGAAAAGAGTGATAGTAGTCTTACCTTTAAAATACATGTAATAAGGCGTTTCTCAACATAACAGATAAATTAAGAGTTAATTAAAGTTGGACAAAGAAGTGATCAATATGCGAAGAAAGACTAGCCCCGCCGTGCTTTCCTTCCTCTTTATGCTACTAGTGAATTTCTTTGTTCTTTTGAAATAATGAGGGTATAAGGAGGGTGAAACAGCGTTTCAACAGACAGAAAAATATTGGATAAATAGTTAGAGTGGGTATGATATGTAAAAAATTTTTATCTTTCCATTTTCGAGTAGAGGTGTTTAAGTGGAACCACCCGAGATATTAATTCATACACCATGCAAAAGCATTTACTACTCCTATACAAAGAACCAACTAAATGCGAATAAACGTTCTGAAGGCAATTTAGAAACTTATTTATTAAGAGGATTATCATGACCCTTAACAAGGTCACAAAGAAAAGGAAATATCATAAACTTTAAAGACAGAAGTAGACTTGAGTGCGACAATTTTATTAATTTACAAAGTAGTTTTATTTTTTGAGAGGCTATATTCTAGTTACTTTTTTCCTTTTTAATATTCAATCTATATATTTTATAAAATTCCATTAAAGGGTTCAATGGGATCAAGTTACTACTCGAATATTTCTAACTTGATAAAAATCTTCACTTTTGAAAATCAAAGTAAAAGGATTAACCACCATATATTTGTTCCCGCTAAACCATTACACTTTTGGGGACGACTATCAAATATATATACATATATATATATATATATATATATATATATATATATATATATATATATATATATATATATATATATATATATATATATATATATATATATATATATATATATATATATATTAGGGATGGAGCGATACCAAAATTTTTACCGATACCGATACCTAAAAATTCCCCGAAGCCGATACCCGATACCCGATACCTGAAAATATGCCGATACTTGCCGATACTACTACCGATACCACTACCGATACCGATACTTTACTCCTATACAAATTTTTTGCCGATACCGATACCGATACCGGTATCGGAAAATATGCCGATACTTGCCGATACCGATACTTCACTCCATCCCTAATATATATATATATATATATATATATATATATATATATATATATATATATATATATATATATATATATATATATATATATATATATATATATATATATATATATATATATATATATATATATATATATATATATATATATATATATATATATATATATATATATATATATATATATATATATATATATATATATATATATATATATATATATATATATATATATATATATATAGCTTAGAAGCTTGTTTAGAAAGAGTAGTAATCTGATCTTTCCAAGAAAGATAACGAGAATAAGAATCACGAGAATATTGAGAACAGATGAAGGTTTGAGTTGAGTGTTTTTTCGAAGAAAATGTCATAGTTGTGTGGAAGATTGTGTCGAGTAGAGAGATGTAGGATTTGAGTTTTGGAGTCATTGAAAACAACAATGTTTTCTCTGCTCCAATTTAAAATACGAGAAAGATCAGAGGTCAGTTGCTCCAGGGCCACCATTCTAGCGTCAATTAACTGTTTCTGGGAGGGGCATCAGTATTAGTAGATTTAAATAATGAACGGTGGCCGTCTACAACAGCAGCTATAGAACGACCGGAAAGAAAATCAAAGAGAAGGATAGATTCCGAAAGAGGGAAGTTTAGACTTCAAAGCTTAGTGCTAGACCCTATTGAAGGCTTTCAATATGTCCAGCGCGACAGCAAATGTATATATATATATATATATATATATATATATATATATATATATATATATATATATATATATATATATATATATATATATATATATATATATATATATATATATATATATATATATATATATATATATATATATATATATATATATATATATATAACGTTACCACATGTGTGACTAACTGAACACATCTAGTGTGTGATGCATTTTTTTTGGAAAAATAAATCTTTTCAAGAAACATGTTCTTGTACAATGCAAGCTTTTAAGGATCATAAAGCATTAAATAAAGCATTAAGTCAAAAACGATTTCAACAATAGTAAATAATTCTAATAATAATAATAATATATAATAAATAATAATAATAATAATAATAATTATTATTATTAAAGTTACTTATAAATAAATTCGCCTCATTTGATGGGTTCAAATGCTGAGTACAATTTATGTAAAAACTCAAAACCTCCCAATTTCCCCCCCCTCACCCACCCTTTTTAAATAATGAAACGAGGTTGCAGGGAACCAACTGTTTAAAAGTAATAATGGTGCAGCGTTTAAAATTTTAAATATAATGAAATAGAAAAAGCTTATATTGTACTCCAATAGCCTTGTAAGACAATGAGTGAATGTTTAATGCGTGATTACTTTAGAGTCGTAAAATATTTAGTAGAAAAAGGTTTGAAATTTTCTTTATAAAATAAGAAAGAAGGCGGAGTCCTTTCCCCAAACTCTTCACAAGAAAGAGAAGGAAGAAGTGGATATCGATTTTATAAGAGTCTAAGGATTTTAATTCTCTTCCATAAATAACTTTTACACATTTACTTAGACATATATATATATATATATATATATATAATATATATATATATATATATATATATATATATATATATATATATATATATATATATATATATATATATATATATATATATATATATATATATATATATATATATATATATATATATATATATATATATATATATATATATATATATATATATATATATATATATATATATATATATATATATATATATATATATATATATATATATATATATATCAAAAAAAAGGTTTAATTTTAGAAAATATCTTCAGGATGAGAGTATATACAGCAAATTAGTTTTTTTTTTTTTTTTTTTTTTTTTTTTTCAAATTTTGGTTTTGTTATTATGATTTATGATTTTATTGAGCAGAGTTCTGAATTTTGTGAGTGTAGTACATTTGTCAAGTATTAAAAAAGACACAGTCAACTAATCTTCATTGATGACTCTGTAATGAAAAAGATTTGATCGATATTGAGTGTTAAACTACTTGTGAATTTAGTTCTCAAAATTGTAAATTAAATAAAATTATAAAGTTTTATATCTAATTTTAATTGATGCGCAGAAAATGGGTAAACTGAACCCGAAATGTTCATACTATATTCAGTTGCTTGAGGGAATTGAACTCTCGCATTCCACCATCATTGCGTCGTCCTCGCAGCACAAAGGGTGCCATGCATTCATATGAATTTTGTGCGAATATGATAAACCCAAGTCTTTGTCCGTTATGGTGATTCCTTCTTTCTAGCCACTTGCTTTGTGGAACTCTCTGTCATCATCTATTTTTCCTGCTGCATTCAATCTTCCTCTCTTTAAGGTTTCAGTCTGAGCTCACCTGAGATTTGCGTTTGGCTGGGTTTGGGTCGGTTTTCCTTCTCCTTTTATATTTGCCCCCTCCTTAGAAAAGAGCTCGGCTTGCTGAGCTGTGATAAATTGTAAAAAAAATGTCTTCTTTGGGTATCAAAGAAGTCTGATCCTGCTGAGTAAATGAGCTTATGAGGATGCATGTTTGTTTGTGTATGCTTGGGAGAGAGAGAGTATGTCGTAACTAAGGCTAAGTTATTAGATAATTTATATCTATTGTATACTTATGTATGAGTTTTAAATAAAACAAAGCTAAAAATGATAAAGAGCACTAGGAGTTAGAGGCTGCAAGAGAGAAAACCTTAAGTTACCGTATCGGTTTAAGTGTTTTTGTTTGCTAGTGTGTTTGCATTTTTGTGAGTGTGTGAATGATTGGGATTACAAGAAGAAGCATGACGTTGTGTTATGGTAATCCCATTTATATTTTAACTAAATACTGCTAGTACTACTACTACTACTACTAGATTACAGCTGACATCATACTGATAAAGTGAGATGTCGAGTGGGTATATGGTATGTAGTAATGCTACTATAATGAGTAGCACTTTGAAAATACCAAAGTAAATTGTCTAGGGCATGAAACACTATTACTGTAACTATTACGATTAATAATAATAATAATAATTAATAATAATAATAATAATAATAATAATAATAATAATAATAGTAATAATGAGAAGAGAAATAATAATTAATATAATAAACTGACTTGGATAATGCTTTTATGATAGTGAACCGTAGTAAGTCTCTATGTATATGTATATGAGTTTGTGCTTGCATGCACGCAACCACAAACTCATATACATATACATAGAGACTTACTATATATATATATATATATATATATATATATATATATATATATATATATATATATATATATTATATATATATATATATATATATATATATATATATATATATATATATGCGTGTGCATGTGTGTGTATGTGTGTATTTGAATTATGAGAAAGGCAATAATATATTAAACATGTGATGAAAAGAATAGTAAAGTTTGTAAATTGAAATAGAATGAAATATTAAGCAAGTTATTATTTTTTAGACTACGTTTATAACAAGGTTATAATAATAATAATAATAATAATAATAATAATAATAATAATAATAATAATAATAATAATAATAATAATAATAATAATAATAA
>SEYY01002850.1:7500-25000 GCA_009176605.1 Armadillidium nasatum | reverse complement strand
TTTCATTCGTAAAATTGAGGTGAAAATTCGTTTAAAATGAAACTCGTAAAACTCTTGCATAAATTTCAAAATTTATTACAATTTCTATAAGTATCATACAACGTTTCATTACACCAGTCATTAATTTTGATACTTTACATAAAATTTGTGGCTTGAAAATTAGCAATAATAACTATATTAATTAAGATTCTAAATCAGTAGTAATTCATTTTTTAAAGAATGAAAAACTTAGTGCACGTAAAGTATTCCTGAATAAAGCGGGACCGTAGGCCGATGACATATTTTTTACATCCGGAATCTGAAGATAAGCAATGCGACTCCAAACGACAATCAGTAGTTAAGAGTGTGTTTTAATGCTATGCAAATTGAATTTTCTTTTAAGAGACGAAAATATATCCCAAAGTGAACTATCGTTAAACTTGCAGAATGACATACTTATTACCCTGGTGTTGACAAAATAAAACATTATATTTCAGATGAAAGATAGTCTCTATGAAATCTTATTTTCTAAAAGACTAATGGTTTCTGTTGCTGTCAACTAATGTATTTTCTGTATTAAAAGTTCAATTTTGTTGAAGCTGGATTAAAGTAAAGTTTTCAAAAACAATCGAAATATATAGATAATCACTAGAATGATACTAAAAATGAAATGTTTAGTAACTGTCCAACACTTTGTTTTTCAATAGATTAGAACGAGTAAAATTATTCTCTTAAAAGAACATGTTCCCGAATTCATCTTGCTAACTAAGTATTATGTCACCAAACACCTTTGACTTACAAGTTTTCAATGACATATCGAAAAGTGGAAGAGAGAAAAAAAAAGTTTATGTCTTTAAAAATGCATTGCTTCAAGAATGGAAAACATTTCAGCAAAAAGAAAATGTTCCACCAATGGATGAAGTTTGTGAGACTATAGAGTCACTAGACGACAAGTGATTGGATCATGGAAAGCATAAAAGACAATTTTATTCTACGTAAATATTCAATACTTTTAAAAGTGCATTAAGTTTTTTAATAAAAACAATTAATTTAACAGATCTTAATTTTTTTTTGTTAACAGAAACCCATTTTTTTCTTCCATCTTAAGAAATCCAAATAATATTTTTAATGCAAACAAGCAATTTTTTTTCTCTATTGCATTAAAAGTTAAATTTTTACTTGAACTCACTTAATTTAAGCTTAATTAGCCCCTACTCATAGATATGATATAAATGCACCATTTTCCCTCCTATCTATAACTCTGACCATAATCTTATAGCTCTCAGTTATACTCCTTTCTCTCCAACAGCTCCACCATGAATTAAACGTACTTTCAGTTACTTTGATCGGGTTAATTAAGGGGCAATGCGTCACTTCTTTGCTAACTACCATGTGAATGAATACTGTTTTGGCTCGAAGGATGCTTCAGCGTCTGCTGAATAGGAAGAGGCCAAAATCGAAGATGAGATGAGCAGTTTCATTCCACTTTCAACTAAATCATTTTCCCCTCAATATCCATGATTCGATGGCAACTGTCCTGGTGTTCTTAGGAAGAGAGACCAATGCCTATCGTCAATGGAAAAACTTTCTTTCTCCTATCACTCTTGCTAATATTCATTCAGCTTGGAATCATTGCAGGAATATTCTTCTACGGCTAAGCGTACCTTTACTAAAAAAGAAGTGCTCTAACCTACTTGGTTCTGGCCTCTTGCCAGGTTACTAACAACTTCTGTAAATCTGCCTTCCTCCTCTTATTCGGTCTGATGGTTCTGTAGCTAATACTCCCTCTGAAAAGTCAAATACCATTGTTTTTTTTTTCATCTAAATCCACCCTGTTCTATTCTGGCATCTCTCCTCTCAGGTATCTCATGTCTCTACCTTTGATTATCATGATTGGGCACTTGGGATCCTGAAATCTATAAACGTTAGGAAGGCTAGTGGCCTGGATGACATTCTCCCCCGTGTTCGGAGGGAGAGTGCTTCTGAAATGGCGCCGATCCTAATTCAACTCTACTCTCTATATCTTAACACATACTTTTCCTCAGTGCTGAATTCACCGATATATTCAGCCGATCCCTTCCTATAGCTCTGACTTGTGTTATTTCTAAATATTTTGAAACTTTCCTCCACTCTCATTTCCTGGATCATTGGCGTCTCATTCCCTTCTCTCAGATCATCAGTATGGCTTTGGATACTCGAGGTCAACTAATGATATACTTTCCTATCTCACTGATTTTTGGTCAACTGCCCTTAGAGACTATGGTTAGTCTTGTGTAGTAGCGGTTGACATATCCAAGACTTTTGACATATCCAAGACTTTTGACTGGGTATGGCATGAATCAATGCTCTCTAAGCTCCCTTCCTTTGAGTTTCCTCCTTCTCTTTGATTACTCATATCTAGTTTTCTCTCAAATAGTTCATTTCGGCCCATGGTAATGGAACGAAATCTTCCTCCTTTCCTATGATTTGTGGTGTTTCTCTGGGTTCTATTCTATATCCAACTTTATTCTTACTTTTCGTTAACGATCTTTTCAACTACATTTCTAACTCGTTCACTCTTATGTCGATGGCTCAACTCTCCATATCACATATCACAACAGTTGCTAAGATGGCCTTTAAGATACTGGGAATACTATTCAGGTTACGAGAATTTTTTTCTTCTGAACAATTACTCCAATAAGGGTTTTATTCACCCTTGTGTGGAGTACTCTTCTCACATTTGAGAGGGGGCTTCGGTTCCGTTACTTTTGGATAGGGTTGAGCCTAAGGCTAAAAAATTAATAAACTGTCCCTACTCTCTTGATCCTTTATCTCTGCAACACAAAGTTTGGACACTCTCTCTTTTCTACAGATACTACAATTGTAGAATAGAATTGTAGACATACTTAGACTATTGTAGACATTCCACTCTACAATTGTAGAGTGGAACTTTGGTAGGCCTCTGGCCTTTGCCCACCAGAGGTATATAAAAAAAAAAAAAAAAAAAAAAAAAAGTTGCGCTGATCTTCATGACGGTCATGGATAATGGGTAGAGAGCTGTCCCAACTACAAGATTCATACTGTTGGCCAGTTCAACATATGTATCTCGAGAAATAAAGGAAAAGTATTGGGGATTGTGAAGAATTAAGAGAAAGGAGATGTGAGAAAGTGTCCTATTTTAGAGTTTGCTTATTCATAATTTTTTTAAGGATAATCAGTAGAGTTGAGATAAGGAAACAAAACATGAATTTAGTCGTCGACTGGCAAGAAAGTCGAAGCCTTAATAAGGTAGCAAACTAATAACGAGAGAACAAAAAATGTCATTTAGCACAAACACTTTATCTGGAGATTAAGGACAGATAAAGAAAAGGAATTGTAGGGTTTACTGTCTGAACATTCTCAAATGCCCGAGTTTCGGTTGGATGAGGATATGTGGTGATCAACAAAGTGGAAATTACAATAAAATCTATGAATGTTGCATATATTAGTAAAGAAAACCTAGGACTAGAATATGTCTGCAATTCCGTGGCAACGCTAACCCTACCACCGGGCATAAATTCCCAAGCGATAATTGTGAGGATATCTTTGAAAGCCACGCCCATGCCTGCAATGCAAAATTTATCGTAGCAGTTTTTAAAGTGCTAGAAAGAGTGAATGTGTATGGAGTGGTAAGTGTGGTGTACTTAAAAATCAGAGTACCTACTCAACAAATTTATAAACATCTATTGTGTAGAATCAAGAGTACTCTGGATATGTCATTTGTTTGAAATAAGGCTCAAAAGGGAAGAAACATTGGACAGTGGTGGGTCGAAATGTCACATTTCATTAAAATACTTCATATACCCTAGAGGTAGTATCACTTACGTTCTCTCACTCTATCTTCTCTAGAAGGTAAAGATCAGAGGTATATCAAATTTAATTAGAGTTGAAAAGAATTCAGAAATAGTAATTAAAAGAAGCTGACTTGTCCCGATCATGTGCAAGTCACTGAAAGTTGAGAAAATAGAAAAAAGAGTGTATCTGACTTTACCAATAGATCACATGTAAAAATGCATATAGCTGTTAAGTCTCTGGTCAGAAAGCTGGACTAGAGAAGGAAGAGACTCTGTACAAAGACAAAAGATTAGAGCCGTCTTCTTTGAGTCAAAATTTCCGTTAATCTTAAACGCCCGCGTAAACAAAGCCGAAAAACATCGTTTTTTAAGGCAATTTCGCGGGCGCTAAATGGAAAAGTAATAATAATAATCTTAAGATTGGTGGGGACATTGCTAAGAAACATCTTAGCACATCACGTGACTTTTGTAAACAAATTCACGTGCTTTTCACGTGCTGGGAGTTATTTTTATGGGAGAAAGTATTGTGATATTTTTATAACATAGACGTCTTTTATTTTGTAAAAATTGGGAACATTTTCGGTATATATATATATATATATATATATATATATATATATATATATATATATATATATATATATATATATATATATATATATATATATATATATATAATATATATATATATATGCTCTACTAAACGATATAAAATTCTTCAGAATTAGAGCAATATAACCAAGGTGACGAAAGTATCGTCAAAGTAGCAATCTGCCAATTTTTGAATTTCTATATTATTTAAATGATGAATGTATGTAGCACTTACTCTATTTCATGATTTGATTACTGAAGGAACAAAACTAAAATAGACACAAAAATTACAGCAGCATCAGAAGAAGAAGAAGAAAAAGAAAAAGAAGAAACAGACAAAGGGGAAAGTGAAACTAAAAGCAATGTCAAGAAATTACCACTAAAAATAGATGCTTCCCAATTCCTGCAAAGTTCAGATGAAGATATTTCGCTTAAACTTTTTACACCTACATCCATCCCAATGGATTAATTCCGAAAAGTATCAACAAGGAAAGCTTCGTATATAAAATTAAAGATTGTGGATGATTCTGTGGAAAGGTGTATCAGATTAATTCAACATTATAACGACAAGGTTACAAAGGATGTGGATCAAAAGCAATTTTTATGGCAAGTAAGTTAAACTTCCTTAAGCTGTTATTACAGTTCGAACGACTCATAACTATATATATATATATATATACATATATATATATATATATATATATATATATATATATATATATATATATATATATATATATATATATATATATATATATATATATATATATATATATATATATATATATATATATATATATATATATATATATATATATATATATATATATATATATATATATATACAGTTCAGGACTATCGCAGTAAATATCCTCAATAAGGAGTCCTACAGAAAATATTTCATTCATAAAAGTGAACTTTGATTTATCATTTACAGTATTTTATATTAAGGTTTGATTTAAAAAAATAATAAAAAATATTGAATAATTACATTTTGTAATTTATAATTTCATAAAATTTTCAAATATTATAAATTTGGCACATTTTATTCCTTGAAAGAAAGTATTAATTAAAACATAAAATCTAAAAAAATATACAATCTTTTTTTTTGTGAATAGTAAGGCCAGAGCGCGACGTCTAATTGTTATTTTTTTAGAGCTAAAATTTTGTGGGAATTATGATTAAATGTAGTGGAACATAATTCCACCCGGCACTCCCAAAAATATGAAATTTCGAAAATAAAGTGCCACCCCTATATATATATATATATATATATATATATATATATATATATATATATATATATATATATATATATATATATATATATATATATATATATATATATATATATATATATATATATATATATATATATATATATATATATATATATATATATATATATATATATATATATATATATATATATATATATATATATATATATATATATATATATATATATATATATATATATATATATATATATATATATATATATATATATATATATATATATATATATATATATATATATATATATATATATAAAAATCGAAAACGGTATAATGAAAATTTTATTTAATAAAATTTTTTTATTTCCTGATCAGAAATATTCTGTCCGAAAATATCCCTCATGTTGATTTAAATATAAATAAAAAGAATCTTAATATTTTTATTTATTTATTTTTTATATTGCAGCATACTTTTCCTTTATTAATTAACTAAATATTAAATAACTGTTCATTGAAGTAATGAGGGTGGCCTTACAGCAACAAACCTCTGAACTTTCTCGGATTTCAAATTGAAGCAGAAAAAAAACATGGTAGTTTTCTATGCCTCAAAAATTCTATTGATCTATCTCTCTATTCGAGACAACCTTAAACTCAACTATGACATCTTGATCTTTCTTGGAAGATGAGGAGAAAAGTTTTGTGTTCTAAGGCGCCTTCGTAATTCCTCCACAACACCAGAGTTGCTCGCTCTTTATAGGGGTATTGTTCGACACCATAGTTTTATTTTTCAACTTCCTTTGACTTGCACACCTTCAAACACCGTGTATCGGAACATCTCGGCCTTTAACTGGACTTTTATTATGATACTACCCCAATTCTGGTAGAAATTAAATTTTTTTTTAATTGATTGTTAATTATTTTATAATAATAATAATAATAATAATAATAATAATAATAATAATAATAATAATAATAATAATAATAATAATAATAATAATAATAATAATAAAAAAGAATACCAAAACTAAAGGAAATATAAATTCAAGAGAATAAAAGCGGGGACGTAAAAAATTTTCACTAAAAATATTTCTGCAGGGAAAAACTAATTAAGAAATACTGAAAACAATTTTGAACACTAAAACATTTGAAGCACTTTTTCGTCCTTTTAATTAATTTGTGAAGAGTATTAAAATGTGAGTTTTATTGAAACTCAAAACTATAAAATATTAACTAAACCTAGTTTGAAAGAAATAAAATTTCATATATTGGAAGCTATTAAATAATATATATATATATATATATATATATATATATATATATATATATATATATATATATATATATATATATATATATATATATATATATATATATATATATATATATATATATTATACAGTTGAAGAATGAACAAAATAATGAATAAACTTAACTCTTCATTAGTCAGATAGAGAAAATCACTTTATTTATTGATCTATTAAAAAGAAAAGAAACGAGGAATTTTCTATCAAATATTTATGCAACAAGACCTAATCGATCAGCAAGAACATTATCATCTCCATAATTTTTATACAAAAGCTATAACTACTGCTATTACTACTTATAATGATGATAAATAAATAACTAATAATAATAAAAATAATAATAATAATAATAATAATAATAATAATAATAATAATAATAATAATAATAATAATAATAATAATAATAATAATAATAATAATAATAATAATAATAATAATAATAATAATAATAATAATAATAATAATAATAATAATAATAATAATAATAATAATAATAATAATAATAATAATAATAATAATAATAATAATAATAATAATAATAATAATAATAATATAATAATAATAATAATAATAATAATAATAATAATAATAATAATAATAATAATAATAATAATAATAATAATATTTTAGTATTTTTACCAAGCAAATATTACTGTATACGAGAGAAACTGGGAAGAAAATGTAAGATTGTTGCATTAGAAATTAATAAGAAAAGCTTAATAGACAAAAGGGTTGAGAAAATCGTGGAAATCGTGGCTGGAGGGAGGATTTAAATATAAATGGGGGGGAAGGGGTTCATGCTAATTATTATGAACTGACAGCAATTAATAATCACAAAAACTTTAATTCAATGTAGAAACTAATTAAAAATAAATAATTTTAGATTGAAATTCGACAAGAATTAAATCAAGTGAGACAACTCTAATAATGATTTGGCTTTTAATTACATAATTAATAATTAATTATTACATCATTTAATTATTTTCTGAAACACCTATAAATTATTATTATTATATGTAGTAGTAGTAGTAGTAGTAGTTTATTAACGGACTTGAGCACAATAGATTAAGGATAGAAAGGACAAAAGTAGATTGTAACTTCAAAAATTATAATCTAGAAATAGAAAAATGCTTAGAAATAGAAGTAATCTTTTTCATCGAAATACAAAAGTGACGATACAAAGTGATGTGATGTTATAAAGTGACGTTACAAAGTGACGTTACAAAGTGACGATACAAAGTGATGTTAGAAAGTGACGATACAAAATGACGATACAAAGTGACGATAAGAAACATACAAAAGAACATGTAATGCGATCATGTGATAAGAAGTTGACGCATGAATAGAGAAACGAACGGTTAATTATATAAGATGAATTAAAAGGTGTTAATGTCATCTAAAATTCGCTCTATCAACAAAAAAAAATTCATGAATGAATAAAAAACAAAGTTTTTCATAGTACAGTTGGGATTATGGGAAAAAATTCGCGCTTTACAATACTGCCATTGAGGAGATATATATATATATATATATATATATATATATATATATATATATATATATATATATATATATATATATATATATATATATATATATATATATATATATATATATATATATATATATATATATATATATATATATATATATATATATATATATATATATATATATATATATATATATATATATATATATATATATATATATATATATATATATATATATATATATATATATATATATATATATATATATATATATATATATATATATATATATATATATATATATATATATATATATATATATATATATATATATATATATATATATATATATATATATATATATATATATATATATATATATATATATATATATATATATATATATATATATATATATATATAATAATATATAATATAAAAAAATAAAAAATAAAAAAAAAAAAAAAAAAAAAAAAAAAATAAATAAATAAATAAAAAAAATATTTGATTTAAAGTTTTTAAGCTGCTGTAGAAAAGTTCTCTCTTTGAACATCGAACAAGCAAACATTCAGAAAAGGAAAGAAAATAAATGAATTTCTTTTAAAAATAAAATAAAGCAATGAACAGTTCTACAAAACTTATTTTAGCTCTATAAATACATCATACCAGTATGATTTTAATGCTCGGTCTCTTTTTCACTTTAAATAACAATAATATAAAAAAAAAAAAAAGAAAAAATAATAATAATAATAATAATAATAATAATAATAATAATAATAATAATAATAATAATAATAATAATAATAATAATAATAAATAAATAAATAAATATATAAATAAAATAATAAATGGAAATTTGTTCATGGAATGATAGAAAAATTGTGTATTAAGGCGCATTTTTTGAAGGGAACGATTTAAAAGGTCCATGTCTAATATCGAAATGTTAGAGAGAGGAGAGGAGAGGAGAGGAGAGGAAAGAGCGGAGAGAAGAGAAGAGAAGAGGCATTCCGTTGTGTTTGGGCATATCCGTGCCCTCGGCAATGAGGAGACATCTTTTATGTGCCCACCACCTATTATTAACCAAACTTTTCAGACAGATGCCTCCTTTTTTACAATCATCGTTATTATCATCATCATTATTATTATTATTATTATTATTATTATTATTATTATTATTATTATTATTATTATTATTATTATTATTATTATTATTATTATTATTATTATTATTATTATTATTATTATTATTATTATTATATGACATTTCTTATAAGAATATAAATTTTATATATATATATATATATATATATATATATATATATATATATATATATATATATATATATATATATATATATATATATATATATATATATATATATATATATATATATATATATATATATATATATATATATCAGCGGTGGTTCGTGATAAAATTTATAGGTGGTTGCATCTGACAATTCAGACACACACACACACACACACACACACACACACACACACACACACACACACACACTATATATATATATATATATATATATATATATATATATATATATATATATATATATATATATATATATATATATATATATATATATATATATATATATTATATATATATATATATTATATATATATATATATATATATATATATATATATATATATTATATCTCCTCCGGTGGGCAAAGGCCGGAGGCCTACTGAATTCCACCGGAGTTGGAAAAATTCTATACAGGTCGGTGTTGGCCGACGTGTCCAGATACACGGCTTTTGAAAGTATGCAAGTCAAAGGAAGTTGGGAAAACAGATGAAGGGAGTGTGTTCCAGACTTTACCAGTAGAGTATATGTAAGATTGAGCATAGCGGTTAAGTCTGGGGTCTGAGAGTTGGACAGAGAAAGGATGAGACTGTGTAGAAAGTCGAATCGCCCGGGCTCTTCTCAATGGAGGAGGTATGCGACGAGAGAGTTCAGAGGAGCAGTGTCCGTTGTAATAGCGATAGTATAGAGAGAGTGACGCAACAATTCGAAGGGCAGAAAGAGATTGGAGAGAGTTAGTTTCAGCAGAAGAGTTGATGAGACGAAATGCTCTAGACTCCACCTTCTCAAGCAAAACTGTATGAGTGGATCCACCCCAGATGTGTGAAGCGTACTCCATACAGGGACGAAAAACACCCCTATACAGAGCAAGCAACTGAGGTGGCGTGAAGTAATTATGAAGGCGCCTCAGAACACCCAATCTCTTAGAAGCTTGTTATAGAGAGAAGTAATGTGATCTTTCCAAGAAAGATCACGAGAAAAAGAAACACCGAGAATATTAAGAACAGATGAAGGTTTGAGTTGTGTGTTTTCGAAGAAGATATCATAGTTGTCTGGAAGATTGTGTCGAGTGGAGAGATGGAGGAACTGAGTTTTTGAGACATTGAAAACAACCATGTTTTCTCTGCCCCAATTGGAAATACGTGAAAGATCAGAGGTTAGTTGCTCCAAGGCTACCCTTCTCGAGTCTAATAACTGTTGTTGGGATGGACGTCTTTCAAACTGAAAGGAGTAATGAAGTGTGGAGTCATCAGCATAGGAGTGGATAGGAGATGAAGTAATAGAAAGATCATTAATGAAAAGTAGAAAAAGTGTTGGGGATAGGACAGAACCCTGAGGAACACCACTCGTAATAGGTTTAAAGGAAGAATGGAGGCCGTCTACAACAGCTGCTATAGAACGACCGGAAAGGAAATTAGAGATTAGATCACAGAGGGAAGGATAGATACCGAAAGAGGGGAGTTTTGAAATCAAAGCTTTGTGCCAGACCCTATCGAAGGCTTTCGATATGTCCAGCGCGACAGCAAAGGATTCACCGAAATGCCGAAGAGCGGAGGACCAAGAGTCAGAGAGAAGGGAAAGAAGATCACCAGTAGAGCGTTTCTTACGAAACCCATACTGGCGATCAGAGATAAGATTAGAAGAATTGAGATGTTCCCAAATCTTCCTGTTAAGGATAGATTTGAAAACTTTAGAGAGAACGGAGGTCAAAGAAATGGGACGGTAGTTGGAGGGCTGAGAGGGATCCCCCTTCTTCGGCACAGGCTGAATGAGCACACGTTTCCAGTAAGAAGGGAAGGTCGAAGTAGAAAGGCAAAGAAGAAATAGTTTACCAAGGCAGGGTGCAAGCTCGGAAGCACAAGTTTTGAGAACCACAGGAGGAATACCATCAGGAACGTACGCCTTCTTAGTATGAGTTGGAGGGGGTTGAAGGAGGAGGAATAGCTCCGGAATCGTCTAAGGTAGAATTAGAGGCAAAAGTTTGAGCGAAGAGTTCAGCTTTAGAAGAAGGTAAAACTGCAGTTGTGCCGTCGGAAGATACTAAAGGAGAGAAAGAGGAAGAAGCAAAGTTAGAGTTGACATTTTTTGCAAAATGCCAGAAAGAGAGTGAGGAAGAGGAACCAGAAAGATTATTGCATTTTTTACAGAGAAAAGAGTTTTTGGTGTTACGAAGGATAGATTTTGCACGATTCCGGAATGAAATATAAGTTGCATGAGTTTCTGAAGTTTGAAGACGACGGTAATCCCTGAAGGCAGCATCCATGCGGCGGATAGCGTGAGAACAAGTAGAGTTAAACCAAGGTTTGTTGGGTATAGTAGAAGGGAAAGAAAATGGAATGTACGCCTCCATGCCAGAGAGAATCACCTCAGTAATGCGTTCTGCACACTCCAAGGGACTCCTCCCACGGAAGCAATAATCATTCCCCGGGAAATCAAAGAAGAAGTACGACCGCAAGTTCGACCAGCTTGCGGCACCGAAATGCCACAAACGTTTCCTTTCAGTAGAAGGGGGTCTTTCTTGCGGAAGACTTGAAGAGATAGAAGAGGATACGGAGATAAGAAGGTGATCGGAGGAACCCAGAGGAGGAAAGAGTTTAACAGTATAAGGAGAAGGATTAGAGGTTAGAAAAAGGTCTAGAATGTTGGGTTCATCTCCACGTCGATCAGGGATACGAGTAGGGAACTGCACCAACTGCTCAAGGTCGTTTTGGATAGCGAAATGGAAAGCACGTTCACCAGCTGTATCATGAGAGCTAGAAGAAAGCCATTGGCGGTGGTGAACATTGAAATCACCTAATATGATGATTTCAGAGAAAGGAGAAGAAGAAAGAATGTGTTCTATTTTGGAGTTTAAATAGTCGAAGAATTTAGGATAGTCAGTAGAATTAGGAGATAAATAAACAGAACAAATAAATTTAGTAGTAGAATGGCAAGAGAGCCGAAGCCATAAGGTGGAAATTTCAGAAGGCTCCAAATTAGAGACACGAGAACAAACAACATCGTTGCGCACGTATGCACAACAACTGCCTTTGGCTGAAAATTGAGGATAGAGACAGTAGGAGGAAACAGAATAGGGTTTGCTGTTGGAACGCTCAAACATCTGAGTTTCGGTCAAGAATAAGAGGTGAGGTCTAGAAGAAGAGAGGTGATGTTCAACAAAGTGGAAATTGGAATGAAGACCGAGAATGTTGCAGAAATTAATGAAAAAAATAGACTGTGCATCCGGAACAGCCGGCTGCAAATTCCTGGTGGCACCAACCCCATCACCGGAGGCCACCAACTCCCAAGTGGTGATGGGGGAAGGGGTGGATGAGAGGCTATCTTTGGAATCCGCCCCTCCTGGATTCTCCGAGGCTAATATATTTGACGCCATAATTAATTAGATATTTTTTTTGAAGGGATGTGTGAATGAAATAGTGTTTATTGTGTGTAAAAGGAGAGCCTACTCCGTGTAGAAAGAAGTGTTCATGAGCGCAAACATAATATATATATATATATATATATATATATATATATATATATATATATATATATATATATATATATATATATATATATATATATATATATATATATATATATATATATATATATATATATATATATATATATATCAGCGGTGGTTCGTGGTAAATATTTTAACATTAAAAAGCAAGATGGACTAGATTTGGTCTCTAGTAGAATTTCGAATTTTCCCATTTATGACACACCTATTGATGACAATTCAAATGAGATTGAAAATGTAAATGAAAATATGGAGAGAAATTGTAAAGCTGAAAATCGTCTTAAGTTGACATGGTTGATAAGTTTATAGTGAACGTACCCACTGACACTACCAACATTAAAAAAAAATTTTTACCAAGAGAGTTTTTGCTGGTGTCGAGTGTCCCAACGAATATTAAAAAGTTTTTTCATAGACAAAAAATCTCGATAAAAAAGGACGAACATAATGCAGGTGTTTATCAGGTCCCTTGCAAAGATTGCGATAGTATTTACATTGGTGAGACGGTGGATTTTAAAAGAAGAAAATTATTTACATTTATAAAATTTTCCACGGTTATAGTGTATATATATATATATATATATATATATATATATATATATATATATATATATATATATATATATATATATATATATATATATATATATATATATATATATATATATATATATATATATATATATATATATATATTATATATATTGCAAAGATTGCGATAGTGTTTACATTGGTGATTCGGTGGATTGTAAAAGAAGAAAATACCAACATAAATATTCGCTTCAAGTTGTTGGAGATGAAAATTCTGCTTTACATAGGCATCGGATATCTAATAATCATAGAATTGGACTGGAAGAGATGAAATTGCTAATAAAAGAAGATAATGTAAATAAAAGACAGTTTATAGAATCCTTTTTAATTAAAAATGTAAATAATTTTAATGTTCATAATAATAATGTTTTATTGGATGATTTTACGAATCATATTGTTAAAATCTTTTCAAAATTCTCAAATTTTCTTAAACGTCTTAACAATTTTATATGAACTACCAACTAATTATTTTTATGCCTTTCTTTGTTTTAAAAAAAAATCTTTTAATAAACTAATCCCTGAAAGAGGAAGGGTGGCTATCCCTTCGAAATCCTTGCTCCAATTTTAATTAAGTTTTGTTTTTATTATCCTGTTGGGGTATTTTATATGTATATATATATATATATATATATATATATATATATATATATATATATATATATATATATATATATATATATATATATATATATATATATATATATATAATCCCGTTTTTGAATGGTGCAAGTGCCATGTTGCATTGCGATGTTTCATGCAACAGTGAGGGGAAACTCACGCTCTTTACTGAGGTATTTTTGAGGGGCGGAGTCCCTCTTTTCATGGTCTTTCGTGAGTTATTTTTGATCCGATAAATGGGATAATCCGATAATTAATCGGATAATCCTATAATTAACCCGGATAATCCCCTAATTAATTATGTTAATTCCTTAAGCCCCGCCCCTTTTTCCTTTGTACGTGTCGCCAGGCACGTACCAACCCTTATTTGACCTTCAAGTACTAGTGCCAGGGTCTAACTCATGTTCTTTCCTGAATATCATTTCTAGCTTTTTCTAGCACTTTCTAGCATATTCTTCCAACTTCTAGCACTTTCTAGCACGTTTGTACCCTTGCTAATTTGCTAATTCATGTCAATATGAGTTGAAGGACGTGCCAGTTTCAGCAACAGTTGGCATTGAGGGTCAGGTGTCATTGCAAGAGCCTCTTTCCAGCAGTGCAAGGCTTATTGGGTGATGACGTCACCTGCACCTGCGCATATGAACGCACACTCCTTACCCTGTGACGTTATGACACGAGCTATCATGAGATTATATGGCATCCATGCTAGCAAAGCACTCCCCTCGGCATGAGGGGAGTACCAGTGTCAGCGACAACTGAAATTGAGGGTTGAGGGGAGTGCCAGAGTCAGCGAAGCTAATCCGTGAGCTAATCAGGATGCGGGGAATTCTTGGTGTTGACGTCACCTGCGCATGCGCATGCGCAAACACACACGCACACACACCTTACTTGTGACGTTATGACACTGGCAATCATGAAACTATGACGTCATACTACCACCATATTGAATTTCTTGATCACGTGGTTTTTATTTCCGTAGATTTTCTCTTCATTACTTGATTTTAACCTCATGGTTTCAGCCATCTTGGATTTATGCCATTCATTTTGAATTCTACGAACACGTGGTTTTCATCTCCATAGATTTTCTTCAACCATTTTGAATTTAATTTTCTACATCATTTTTCTTGATCACGTGGTTTCCGTATGAGTGCATCGTGTACACACACTCACACACACACACACATACAAATTTTTCCTTATGACGTCATCAATATCACGGGACTTTGAATACGTAGGAGTTGGAATTTAAAAAATTCAGACGACAATTAATTCACAGGTCTATAGCCTTGTGTGGGTTCTCTTCACGGGCAGTGCTGCGGACGCGGAATAACACGGGCGCAACCGCATGTCGGAGAAGTCGCAGAATAACGCAACGCGGCTCGCAAACGCATGCACAAACATTCATGACGTCATCATCACGTGAAATTTTATTTTCTGAGAATTATTTACCACTTTCAAATACGAATGTACAATATTATGACGCCATGACCATAAATTCTTGTGACGTCATACCTTTTCTTTATATATTAGCATTCAAGTCCAGACTTGATACTTTTTTATTCAACTCAATTAAACAAAATCATCTCTATATATTTTTTCATTTTATTTTTATTTTTTTAATTTTATATTTATTTTATTTTTTAACTTTTTATTTTTTTTTTTTAGTGGTTTATATTTTCCTTTTTTCCTTTTTATTTTTTATTTATTTTTATTATATATTTTATTTTATATGGTTATTTTATACCCTGACGCTGTAAAGCACTTCGACATGCATGAAGGCTGGTTTACACACATACACACACACATACATTGAAATACCCATGTACCATGTAGATAAAACATGAAATATCAAGAATTCATAAACCGAAGTAAACACATTTCCATTCATTACATATTCACTAACAACAAATTATTCAGGAATAAATTTTTAACATTAAATATATTTATAACTTTTAAAAAATACGAAATGTAAATATTGTGACGTCACACATTTTATTTATTACTATATATTAGTGATGGATCGGATGTCATTTTTTCTAATTTGCGGATGCGGATGTCGAATTTTGGAGAAGTGCGGATGCGGATGCGGATGTTGAATTTTCGAAAAGTACGGATGCGGATGCGGATGTGGATGTTAATTTTGATGAGGATGCGGATGCAGATGTTAATTTTGATCAGGATGCGAATGCGTATGCCATCACTAATATATATATTATATATATATATATATATATATATATATTATATTATATATATATATATATATATATATATATATATATATATATATATATATATATATATATATATATATATATATATATTATATATATTATATATATATATATATATATATATATATATATATATATATATATATATATATATATATATAATATATATATATATATATATATATATATATATATATATATATATATATATATATATATATATATATATATATATATATTTCATTATCACCTTTCCCACTTTCGTGGGGTGGTGCCCGCCACAATTCCCTTACAACCAACCCCTTTCACCACCGCCCTTAATCTCTCTCTGTCTCTACAAATCTTCTACCCTCTTCTAAACTCAAATTCCTTCCATCAAAATCTCTCTCACTCCATCCATCCATCTCCACTTCGGCCTTCCCCTATCCCTACCTCTATCCACATGGAATCTAAGTACCTTGCCCATCATTCTGTCCTCATTCATTCTTCACATAGGTCCAAACCATTTTAGCACATCCTCCTCCTCTTTATCAATTACACCCTTCTTCCATTTACACATCTCCCTTATTCTTTCATTTCTAATCCTATCAATCCTTCTCAATTTATATATCTCTCTCAAATCTTTCATCTCAAAGACATTGAAACTTTTTCTCGACCGAACACTTATCATCTATGTTTCACACCCATACAATACAGAAGGTGAACACATACATTCAAACATTCTTATCTTTATTTCTTTCGAAATTTTTTATTTCTTCCATACTTTTCTTAGGCCCCCCAATACTTTCATTCCTTCTACCACTCTGTT
>SEYY01002850.1:0-2500 GCA_009176605.1 Armadillidium nasatum | reverse complement strand
CCGAAAAGTTGAAAATTTTACCAAGCGACTGGAAAAAGCAAAGCTTGATCAATCCTTCCTTACGATATGTAAAACCTACAATCACGTACCAAAATTTATGAGGTTTAAATTATACAGCCGCTCTTTATATAACTCACAGATTTATAAATCTTGGATATCTAAATTACTCACCAACGAAATACGATACAAGACTGCTTCTATCAATAAATTGAATAATGACCTCACAAGGATTAAACTACAATTGAAGAATTACGTTTCCCGCCTGGACTACATATGTCTTAGTAGAATTATTTCAAATAATATTTCAAGATACACTAAACAGATTAAATCACGACATACGAATAAACTTAACAATTTGGGACTCATCTCTAATTTCCATCGTAATGCAGACGATATCATCTTTAATCACAGCTCCAAAATCTTAACTTCATCCGAAAAACGACTACTATCACTGGGATTAGAATTTAAGCTACCAAAATTTTCAATTAATTTTTACAACTATTTTTTATTGTTTGAACGTATGCCACTTATTCTCAACCAACATCATATTCTAGGAGATCGAAACACATTTATTGCCCAACTTAAAACCATAGCACATAAATATTACAATCAATTTAAACCCCAAAACATTTCTTCCCCCCTAATAACTAAAAAAGATCTATCTACTCTTAAAAAATTAAAATCTGACACATCTATTGTTATATGTCCACCTGACAAAGGACGAGGTGTAGTCATTCTAGACAAGGCCTCATACACCCAAAAAATGTACTCCATCCTCTCCGACATATCTAAATTCCGCCCCATTAACACTAACAACATCCTCCCATATATTATTAAAATAGAAGATAAAATCAACAACTTCCTACGTAACCTTAAAAAACAAAATCTCCTCACTGAACACTATAATCAACTCTTCATATCTGGCTCATCACCAGGCATAATATATGGCAAACCTAAAATACATAAACCATCTGTCCCTCTTCGTCCTATCCTTTCTGCTATCAATACTCCCTCATATAATTTATGTAAATTCCTTATCCTCTATCTTGATCATCTCACTAAAAACTCCTACACACTTCCTGATTCATTCACTTTTGCAAATTATATTCAATCCCTAAACTACCCCAACTGCTATATCACTAGCTTTGATATTAACAACTTATTCACAAATATACCTATTAAAGAAACCTGCAATATCATCCTGGAGTCTAATACACACGACAGCCTTGGCCTAACCAGACCCCTGCTCCAACAATTCTTATCCTTAGCAGTTAATGATACCATTCTTACGTTCAACAACTCATATTACCACCAAATAGATGGAATGCCCATGGGATCACCACTGGCCCAACCTTTGCCAACATCTTTCTATGCGCTCATGAAACTATCTGGCTCAATCAATGCCCCCCTTCCTTCCGCCCCATTGCCTACAAACGTTACATAGATGACTGCTTTCTAATTTTCAATAACAAACAACAATCCGACCTCTTTTTCCAATATATTAATAACCAACATCCTAATATTCAGTTCTCACGAGAAGATGAAAACAATGGTTCCTCCCCTTCTTAGATGTTCTTGTTACACATACACCAAATGGCTTTACCACCTCCGTATATCGTAAACCAACTTCCTCCTTTCTTGGCCTCAACTTTCTCAGTTCTACTTCCTATACATTCAAACTTACCACATCACTGGATATTTACACCGTTCATACAATATCTGCTCTTCTTGGTGGAATTTCCATTTAGAAATTCTTCACCTAAAAGAATTTTTTAATTTTAATTTTTTCCCTCCCAACCTTGTAGAAACATCAATTAACAACTTCATTTATAACATTTTTCGTCCTAAATCAAATATCCCCACAGTCCCTAAACTAAAACTATATATCAAAACTCCGTACCTTGGCACACTCACCCCCTCCCTAAATAAAGACCTCCATCTTCTCTTCCCTCAAATTCGACCACACTTCATTGGCATTAATTCATTCTCTATTGGCTCATTTTTCAAATATAAAACCACTCTCCCAACTTTGCTTAGGTCATCGGTTGTCTATTTATTCACGTGTGCGGAATGTAACTCCCGCTACGTAGGCCAAACTCGCCTACAACTTAAGACTCCGTATTCATAAGCATATGGAACCTCTTTTCGAACAAACCTCCCCTCCTCATCTCCAGAAAACTCCGCCATCAGAATTCATTCACACTCTCACGACCACCCATTCAACTTTCCAGACTTCAGCATCTTATCATCATCTCCAATAAACTCTGATCGCACAATTCTTGAATCCCTATACATTAAACAACTAAAACCCCAACTAAACACAACACTCTCATCTACTCCTCTTCTTATAGCATGAAAAGAACATATCAATAATAATAGCCTATGTAACAACCACCTAAATTATATCCATATTTATACCTCAAAAACATTATATCAAAACTCCTCCTTATATATGTTCATTTGTAATCTTAGTGATGTTCTTTGTGTCTTTACTGTTTTT
>SEYY01002849.1:10000-16342 GCA_009176605.1 Armadillidium nasatum | reverse complement strand
TTTTACAGCACATTCAATTTTAAGTACAAGGATATTTCAAAACACAACTATTCCCTATTTTCAGTGGCCATGTTTTGACCTATAGGGAAACGATCGCCAAACCACATTATGACCATACTTTAGTACAATAAAAACACTACATAATGGTCGAATCGGCAAATCCATAACCCCCGGAAATTTCTTTTTACAGCACATTCAATTTTAAGTACAAGGATATTTCAAAACAAACTATTCCCTATTTTCAGTGGCAATGTTTTTACCTCTAGGGAAACGATCGCCAAATTACATTATGACCATTCTATAGTACAATGAAAATACTACAAAATGGTCGAATCGGCTAATCCATAACCCCCGGAAATTTTTTTTTACAGCACATTCAATTTTAAGTACAAGGATATTTCAAAAACACAACTATTCCCTATTTTCAGTGGCCATGTTTTGACCTATAGGGAAGCGATCGCCAAACCACATTATGACCATACTTTAGTACAATAAAAACACTACAAAATGGTCGAATCGGCAAATCCATAACCCCCGGAAATTTCTTTTTACAGCACATTCAATTTTAAGTACAAGGATATTTCAAAACACAACTATTCCCTATTTTCAGTGGCCATGTTTTGACCTATAGGGAAACGATCGCCAAACCACATTATGACCATACTTTAGTACAATAAAAACACTACAAAATGGTCGAATCGGCAAATCCATAACCCCCGGAAATTTCTTTTTACAGCACAGATTCAATTTTAAGTACAAGGATATTTCAAAACACAACTATTCCCTATTTTCAGGGCCATGTTTTGACCTATAGGGAAACGATCGCCAAACCACATTATGAACATACTTTAGTACAATAAAAACACTACAAAATGGTCGAATCGGCAAATCCATAACCCCCGGAAATTTCTTTTACATCACATTCAATTTTAAGTACAAGGATATTTCAAAACACAACTATTCCCTATTTTCAGGGGCCATGTTTTGACCTCTAGGGAAACGATCGCCAAACCACATTATGACCATACTTTAGTACAATAAAAACACTACAAAATGGTCGAATCGGCAAATCCATAACCCCCGGAAATTTCTTTTTACATCACATTCAATTTTAAGTACAAGGATATTTCAAAACACAACTATTCCCTATTTTCAGTTTCCATGTTTTGACCTCTAGGGAAACGATCGCCAAACCACATTATGACCATACTTTAGTACAATGAAAATACTACAAAATGGTCGAATCAGCAAATCCATAACCCCCGGAAATTTTTTTTTACAGCACATTCAATTTTAAGAACAAGGATATTTCAAAACACAGCTATTCCCTATTTTCAGTGGCCATGTTTTGACCTCTAAGGAAACGATCGCCAAATTACATTATACCCATTCTTTAGTACATAGAAAATACTACAAAATGGTCGAATCGGCAAATCCATAACCCCCGGAAATTTTTTTTTACAGCACATTCAATTTTAAGTACAAGGATATTTCAAAAACACAACTATTCCCTATTTTCAGTGGCCATGTTTTGACCTATAGGGAAACGATCGCCAAACCACATTATGACCATACTTTAGTACAATAAAAACACTACAAAATGGTCGAATCGGCAAATCCATAACCTCCGGAAATTTCTTTTTACAGCACATTCAATTTTAAGTACAAGGATATTTCAAAACACAACTATTCCCTATTTTCAGTGGCCATGTTTTGACCTCTAGGGAAACGATCGCCAAATTAAATTATGACTATTCATTATTACAATGAAAATACTACAAAATGGTCGAATCGGCAAATCCATAACCCCCGGAAATTTTTTTTTACAGCACATTCAATTTTAAGTACAAGGATATTTCAAAACACAACTATTCCCTATTTTCAGTGGCCATGTTTTGACCTATAGGGAAACGATCGCCAAACCACATTATGACCATACTTTAGTACAATAAAAACACTACAAAATGGTCGAATCGGCAAATCCATAACCCCCGGAAATTTCTTTTTACATCACATTTAATTTTAAGTACAAGGATATTTCAAAACACAACTATTCCCTATTTTCAGTGGCCATGTTTTGACCTCTAGGGAAACGATCGCCAAACCACATTATGACCATACTTTAGTACAATGAAAATACTACAAAATGGTCGAATTGGCAAATCCATAACCCCCGGAAATTTCTTTTTACATCACATTCAATTTTAAGTACAAGGATATTTCAAAACACAACTATTCCCTATTTTCAGTGGCCATGTTTTGACCTCTAGGGAAACGATCGCCAAACCACATTATGACCATACTTTAGTACAATAAAAACACTACAAAATGGTCGAATCGCCTAATCCATAACCCCCGGAATTTTTTTTTACAGCACATTCAATTTTAAGTACAAGGATATTTCAAAACACAACTATTCCCTATTTTCAGTGGCTATGTTTTGACCTATAGGGAAACGATCGCCAAACCACATTATGACCATACTTTAGTACAATAAAAACACTACAAAATGGTCGAATCGGCAAATCCATAACCTCCGGAAATTTCTTTTTACATCACATTCAATTTTAAGTACAAGGATATTTCAAAACACAACTATTCAGTATTTTCAGTGGCCATGTTTTGACCTCTAGGGAAACGATCGCCAAACCAAATTATGACCATACTTTAGTACAATAAAAACTCTACAAAATGGTCGAATCGGCAAATCCATAACCCCCGGAAATTTCTTTTTACAGCACATTCAATTTTAAGTACAAGGATATTTCAAAAACACAACTATTCCCTATTTTCAGGGGCCATGTTTTGACCTATAGGGAAACGATCGCCAAACCACATTATGACCATACTTTAGTACAATAAAAACACTACAAAATGGTCGAATCGGCAAATCCATAACCCCCGGAAATTTCTTTTTACAGCACATTCAATTTTAAGTACAAGGATATTTACAAAACACAACTATTCCCTATTTTCAGTGGCCATGTTTTGACCTCTAGGGAAACGATCGCCAAACCACATTATGACCATACTTTAGTACAATAAAAACACTACAAAATGGTCGAATCGGAAAATCCATAACCTCCGGAAATTTCTTTTTACAGCACATTCAATTTTAAGTACAAGGATATTTCAAAACACAACTATTCCCTATTTTCAGTGGCCATGTTTTGACCTATAGGGAAACGATCGCCAAATTACATTATGACCATTCTATAGTACAATGAAAATACTACAAAATGGTCGAATCGGCAAATCCATAACCCCCGGAAATTTTTTTTTACAGCACATTCAATTTTAAGTACAAGGATATTTCAAAACACAACTATTCCCTATTTTCAGTGGCCATGTTTTGACCTATAGGGAAACGATCGCCAAACCACATTATGACCATACTTTAGTACAATAAAAACACTACAAAATGGTCGAATCGGCAAATCCATAACCCCCGGAAATTTCTTTTTACAGCACATTCAATTTTAAGTACAATTATATTTCAAAACACAACTATTCCCTATTTTCAGGGGCCATGTTTTGACCTCTAGGGAAACGATCGCCAAACCACATTATGACCATACTTTAGTACAATAAAAACACTACAAAATGGTCGAATCGGCAAATCCATAACCATCGGAAATTTCTTTTTACAGCACATTCAATTTTAAGTACAAGGATATTTCAAAAACACAACTATTCCCTATTTTCAGTGGCCATGTTTTGACCTATAGGGAAACGATCGCCAAACCACATTATGACCATACTTTAGTACAATAAAAACACTACAAAATGGTCGAATCGGCAAATCCATAACCCCCGGAAATTTCTTTTTACAGCACATTCAATTTTAAGTACATGGATATTTCAAAATACAACAATTCCCTATTTTCAGGGGCCATGTTTTGACCTCTAAGGAAACGATCGCCAAACCACATTATGACCATACTTTAGTACAATAAAAACACTACAAAATGGTCGAATCGGCAAATCCATAACCCCCGGAAATTTTTTTTTACAGCACATTCAATTTTAATTACAAGGATATTTCAAAACACAACTATTCCCTATTTTCAGTGGCCATGTTTTGACCTATAGGGAAACGATCGCCAAACCACATTATGACCATACTTTAGTACAATAAAAACACTACAAAATGGTCGAATCGCCTAATCCATAACCCCCGGAAATTTCTTTTTACAGCACATTCAATTTTAAGTACAAGGATATTTCAAAAACACAACTATTCCCTATTTTCAGTGGCCATGTTTTGACCTATAGGGAAACGATCGCCAAACCACATTATGAACATACTTTAGTACAATAAAAACACTACAAAATGGTCGAATCGGCAAATCCATAACCCCCGGAAATTTCTTTTTACAGCACATTCAATTTTAAGTACAAGGATATTTCAAAACACAACTATTCCCTATTTTCAGTGGCCATGTTTTGACCTATAGGGAAACGATCGCCAAACCAACATTATGACCATACTTTAGTACAAAAAAACACTACAAAATGGTCGAATCGGCAAATCCATAACCCCCGGAAATTTCTTTTTACAGCACAGATTCAATTTTAAGTACAAGGATATTTCAAAACACAACTATTCCCTATTTTCAGTGGCCATGTTTTGACCTATAGGGAAACGATCGCCAAACCACATTATGACCATACTTTAGTACAATAAAAACACTACAAAATGGTCGAATCGGCAAATCCAATAACCTCCGGAAATTTCTTTTTACAGCACATTCAATTTTAAGTACAAGGATATTTCAAAACACAACTATTCCCTATTTTCAGTGGCCATGTTTTGACCTATAGGGAAACGATCGCCAAACCACATTATGACCATACTTTAGTACAATAAAAACACTACAAAATGGTCGAATCGGCAAATCCATAACCCCCGGAAATTTCTTTTTACATCACATTCAATTTTAAGTACAAGGATATTTCAAAACACAACTATTCCCTATTTTCAGTGGCCATGTTTTGACCTCTAGGGAAACGATCGCCAAATTACATTATGACCATTCTTTAGTACAATAAAAACACTACAAAATGGTCGAATCGGCAAATCCATAACCCCCGGAAATTTCTTTTTACATCACATTCAATTTTAAGTACAAGGATATTTCAAAACACAACTATTCCCTATTTTCAGTGGCCATGTTTTGACCTCTAGGGAAACGATCGCCAAACCACATTATGACCATACTTTAGTACAATGAAAATACTACAAAATGGTCGAATCGGCAAATCCATAACCCCCGGAAAATTTTTTTTACAGCACATTCAATTTTAAGTACAAGGATATTTCAAAACACAACTATTCCCTATTTTCAGTGGCCATGTTTTGACCTATAGGGAAACGATCGCCAAACCACATTATGACCATACTTTAGTACAATAAAAACACTACAAAATGGTCGAATCGGCAAATCCATAACCCCCGGAAATTTTTTTTACAGCACATTCAATTTTAAGTACAAGGATATTTCAAAACACAACTATTCCCTATTTTCAGTGGCCATGTTTTGACCTATAGGGAAACGATCGCCAAACCACATTATGACCATACTTTAGTACAATAAAAAACACTACAAAATGGTCGAATCGGCAAATCCATAACCCCCGGAAATTTCTTTTTACATCACATTCAATTTTAAGTACAAGGATATTTCAAAACACAACTATTCCCTATTTTCAGTGGCCATGTTTTGACCTCTAGGGAAACGATCGCCAAACCACATTATGACCATACTTTAGTACAATGAAAATACTACAAAATGGTCGAATCGGCAAATCCATAACCCCCGGAATTTTTTTTTTACAGCACATTCAATTTTAAATACAAGGATATTTCAAAACACAACTATTCCCTATTTTCAGTGGCCATGTTTTGACCTATAGGGAAACGATCGCCAAACCACATTATGACCATACTTTAGTACAATAAAAACACTACAAAATGGTCGAATCGGCAAATCCATAACCCCCGGAAATTTCTTTTTACAGCACATTCAATTTTAAGTACAAGGATATTTCAAAACACAACTATTCCCTATTTTCAGGGGCCATGTTTTGACCTATAGGGAAACGATCGCCAAACCACATTATGAACATACTTTAGTACAATAAAAACCCTACAAAATGGTCGAATCGGCAAATTCCATAACCCCCGGAAATTTCTTTTTACAGCTCAGATTCAATTTTAAATATAAAATATATAAATATAAATAAATATAAATATAAATATAAATATAAATATAAATATAAATATAAATATAATATAAATATAAATATAAATATAAATATAAATATAAATATAAAATATAT
>SEYY01002848.1:67500-70000 GCA_009176605.1 Armadillidium nasatum | reverse complement strand
ACAACATCATCCGCATATAATAACACATTCACATTCCATATATCTTGATGATCATTCATTCTCACCCCTTTACCTTCTCTTTCATCAACCTCACCACTTTATCTATAAATAAATTAAACAAACCCGGAGACATAACACAACCCTGTCTCAAACCATTATTCACCTCAAAAAAATCCGTTTCCATTCTATTTATTCTGACACACGCTCTACTATTCCTATAAAGTGATCTAATGCCCTCAATTACTTTCTCCTCAATTTCATACTCCCTCAAAACCTCCCACAGTTTATTCCTATCCACCCTATCATATGCTTTCTCTAAGTCCATAAAACACATATACACATCCTTCCCTTTTTCTCTCTTTTTTTCTTCAACATTCTTAAAGTAAAAACCTGATCCATGCACCCTCTTCCTTCTCTAAAACCTCCTTGTTTTTCACAGATCATTTCATTAAGCCCAATCTTATTCAATAATATTCTACCATACACTTTACCCACTATACTAAGCAAACTTATACCCCTATAGCTCCCACACTCAAATTTATCCCCTTTCCCTTAAATAAAGGAACTATACAGGCATCTTGCCAATCTTGAGGCACCTTCCCCATTACCCAACATAAATTAAATAACCTCATTAACCAATTTACTACACTTACCCCCCCTTCCACTAACATCTCACCACTTATCCCATCCAAACCTGTCGCCTTCCTCCTCTTTACTTTCCTCAGAGCTTTACCTATTTCTTCTAACGAAATTCCACCATCAACCTCTTGGATCAATCCACCCCTTTCTCTCTCCAGCACCTCTACTTCCCTCCTTACCTCATTCACATTCAAGAGCTTACCAAAATACTCTACCCATCTAGCTCTAACTTCACTTTCCACCTGTCTTATTTCTCCATCTAACCCTTTTACTCCATCTCTCAATACCTCCCTCTTATTCCTAACCTTATTCACCTCCTTCCAAAACATCTTACTCCTTTCTCTAAAACTCTCAACTATCTTATTACCCCATTTCTCATCTGCTCTTTCTTTCGCCCTCCTTACCTCCTGTTTGGCTAACATCTTCTTTACCTTATATGATTCCCAATCCTCTAAACTTTTTGTGCTCAAATATTTTTCAAACGCCTCCTTTTTTTCCTTTACTACTATATTCACCTCCTCGCACCACCATTCACTACCCTTTCTTCTACACTTTCCTCCCACCCTCCTCACCCCACATGCATTCCTTGCACTTTCTACCAATACCGCCTTAAACCTCCCCCACTCTTCTTCCACACCCCCTAAGACTCCTCCTCTTACCTCTTCCCAACCTATATTTAGCTCTCTTTTAAAATGTTCCCCTACTTCCTTTTCCTCCAGTCTTTCCACTCTCACAATCTCTACTCCCCTCCCCGAACATCCAATCTTTCTCCATCCCCCTTTCACTCAATTTTGGCTAACACCAGAAAATGATCCGAAATTCCTCTGGCGGATCCCCTAAAAACATTCACGTCTAATAATCTATCCCTTATCTTCTTCCTAATACATATATAGTCTATCAAACCCCTTTCACCATTTACCCCACTAACCCAGGTCAACTTATGATTCAACTTTTTAATAAACCATGTATTCCCTATTATAAATCTATTAGCCATACAAACTTCTATTAAACTCTCTCCATTCAAATTTCTATCACCCACCCCGAAAGGACCCACCACCCCGCCTTCCATGTCTGTACCAACTCTTGCATTTAAATCACCTACTAAACACACATTTACACCTGCCCAAAAAATCCCCTAAGCAATCATTTAAGTTCTCCCAAAACACACTTCTTTCTTCTTCCCTCGCTCCATTCACTGGCGCATAAGCACAAACAAACACCCATTCCTCTCTTTTAAACCTTAGCCTCACTCATACAATTCTTGATGAAATTCTTACACACTCTCTCATACATTCCCACCATCTTTGACTCAACACTATCGCCACCCCTTCCCTGGCTCTCACTCTCTCTCTAACTCCTGAAAACACCCCTTTAAAGTCCCGAAATTCAATCTCTCCTTTCCCTTTTAGTTTAGTTTCAGTCAACCCTAATAAATCCAGCTCTTTATCCTTACATATCTCCCCAATTTCCACTTTTTTCAAATCATTATTTAAACCTCTTACGTTCAAACAACCAATTCTACACACCACTGAACCCCATTTTAACTCCATTCTTACTACTCTGGCAGTATACGATTCGCGTCCCACCCACTTGAGGATTGAACCTTCTCCTCGCAGCACCTCTCCCCAAAGTTAATATAAAATTAATATATGGTAAAATTATATATATATATATAATATATATATATATATATATATATATATATATATATATATATATATATATATATATATATATATATATATATATATATATATATATATATATATATATATATATATATATATATATATATATATATATATATAAGAGAAATCCAAAGAGGAGGCTTATGAATTCACAAGAGCAACCTCCAAGGATT
>SEYY01002848.1:55000-62500 GCA_009176605.1 Armadillidium nasatum | reverse complement strand
GCATAAAGGCAAATGGCCTCATTAATTTCGCTCATCCTCTCAAGCATATGCAAACTACTATTCCAGCGTGTTTGAATATCTTGCATAACAGAAAGTGGACGAACATTTAATCTTGTTTGTATTTTCTTCAGCTCATTTTGGAGCTACAACGGAGTGATTGAAATGCGTAGCAATTAACCTACATTTGGTTATTAAATCGGATACACATTTTTGACTCATAATGGAATTTTTAACTACTATCTGAGTTTGGTGTGAAAAGCAATCTACATTTTTCACTCTTGACAGAGAAAGTGCTTTTTTATGTATTTGTGCCCGAATCCCTGACTACGCAGTGCACTTCATTTAATGAAATCTTCCATTTTGTCAGCATCTTTTCAAATACATTTTCAAGATAGTCGCCTGTATGGCGCTCAGAAAGAGGTTCTGCATTCAATACAAAGTTTTGCCTTTGAAAGTTTTTATCGATTGCATGATACGTAATTTTTTACTATCCGCGCATGCGGATGCGGTTGCGGATACCCAATTGCGGATATTGCCCGCGGATGCGGATATTGGAAAAATGATGCGGATATCCGCGGATGTGGATGCGGATATCCGGTCCACCTCTAAATATATATATATAATCTGCTTTTTTTGAGGATTCGAACCAGGGCTCAAAAGATGGAATCCCGATGCGTTAACCACTACACCAACTGATGGTGCAAAAGGTGAGAATCCAGAACTTTTACTGGCATATCGCCTAGTGAGAAGTCCCCTAAAAACCCCCCGACCACACTTGGGCGTAGGGTCAACATAGCCAATGCTCTATCCTCTTATAAACCGCAGATGCATTTGATATTATTTTAATTGCCACTATATATGCATATAAATACATATAACTAATCGTGGAATCATTTGGTATACTTATGTAATCTGCTTTTTTTTAGGATTCGAACCAGGGCTCAAAAGATGGAATCCCGATGCGTTAACCACTACACCAACTGATGGTACAAATAGGGAGAATCCAGAACTTCTACTGGCATATCGCCTAGTGAGAAGTCCCCGAAAAAAAACCCGACCACACTTGGGCGTAGAGTCAACAAAGCCAAGGGGGTTTTTCGGGGACTTCTCACTAGGCGATATGCCAGTAGAAGTTCTGGATTCTCTCCTTTTGTACCATCAGTTGGTGTAGTGGTTAACGCATCGGGATTCCATCATTTGAGCCCTGGTTCGAATCCTCAAAAAGCAGATTACATAAGTATACCAAATGATTCCACGGTTAGTTATATGTATTTATATGCATATATAGTGGCAATTAATAATATATATATATATATATATATATATATATATATATAATATATATATATATATATATATATATATATATATATATATATATATATATATATATATATATATATATTATTATAATAATAATAATTATTTTTTATTATTATTATTATTACTATTATAAAAATATTATTTTAATATTATATTATTATTATTATTATATATAATTAAATATTATTATTATTATTATTATTATTATTATTATTATTATTATTATTATTATTATTATTATTATTATTATTATTATTATTATTATATTATATTATTATTATTATTATTATATTATTATTATTATTATTATTATTATTATTATTATTATTATTATTATTATTATTATTATTATTATTATATTATTATTATTATTATTATTATTATTATTATTATTATTATTATTATTATTATTATTATTATTATATTATTATTCTTTATTGGTAAGTAAAATTTGTGGAAAATTTTTCTAGTTTCCTTAAAAGCTACAATTACCATAAGTCACATGACTTGGAGGCGATAAATTAAAAGGAAAAAAATTATAGCAATTACTGATATTGCTATTATTATTAATACAATTACTACTATTAATTAATTAATTATGATTGTAGTACCAATAGTAATAATTATAATATTAATGATAATAATAATAATAATAATAATAATAATAATAATAATAATAATAATAATAATAATAATAATAATAATATAATAATAATAATAACAATAATAATAATAATAATAATAATAATAATAATAATAATAATAATAATAATAATAATAATAATAATAATAATAATAATAATAATAATATAACCAACATTATCAGAATATTAAAAGTAACACTAAGGATACTAATGATAATAATAATGATAATAATAATAATACTAATAATAATGTTGTAAACAACACTAGTTAAAAACATGGATTATAAATGATAATAATACTAATT
The DNA here is from genome assembly GCA_009176605.1 of Armadillidium nasatum. Classification (NCBI taxonomy): domain Eukaryota; kingdom Metazoa; phylum Arthropoda; class Malacostraca; order Isopoda; family Armadillidiidae; genus Armadillidium; species Armadillidium nasatum. The sequence goes on along the minus strand of SEYY01002848.1, from coordinate 60,228 downwards.
AAAATAATATTACTAAAGATGATAATAATTAAAAGAATAATGACAGAAATGAAAGTGATGATGATAATAATATATATATATATATATATATATATATATATATATATATATATATATATATATATATATATATATAATATATATATATATATATATATATATATATATATATTATTATATATATATATATATATAAACGAATACTACTAATAATAAAGATAATACTAATATATTAGCAACAATAAATAATAATAAAAAAATTATTATTAATATTGCTATTATTATCACTATTTATTACTACTACCATACATATTATTATTATCAATATTATTTTAAAGATTATTATTGTCATTAATATTATTATTTTTAGGCATATTGTTATAAATATGTATATTTTGGCTTTCTCATTATACCTACTTCTCCTCGTCGATCGACGTTACTTATCCTTATTTTCTTATGCAAATTCAATCAAGTTCATTAATAAATTTGAATGGGGAATAATTATAGCCCATGACGTCATAGAGAAAAGAAAATTTTGCATATTTCGATAACGAACCCTAAGTAAATAGATACAGTATATATATATATATATATATATATATATATATATATATATATATATATATATATATATATATATATATATATATATATATATATATATATATATATATATATATATATATATATATATATATATATATATATATATATATATATATATATATATATATATATATATATATATATATATATATATATATATATATATATATATATATATATATATATATATATATATATATATATATATATATATATATATATATATATATATATATATATATATATATATATATATATATATATATATATATATATATATATATATATCCTCTGGGTTCGTGAGCAAAACCAGAGGCCTACCAATTACTACCAAAGTTGGGTAAATTCAGGAAATTTGGTAGTCAATGGCCGATATGTTCCGATACACGGCGCTTAAAAGTGTGCAAGTCAAAGAAAGTTGGGAAAACAAACTAAGGGAGTGTGTTCCAAATTTTACCAGTAGAGTACATGTAAGATTGAGCATTGCGGCTAAGTCTGGGGTCGGAGAGATAGATAGAGAAAAGATGAAACTATGTAGATAGTCTTTTTGCTCGAGCCCTTCTCAATGAAGGAGATATGCGACGAGAGAGCTCAAAAGAGTGACGTCCGATGTAATACCGATACTATAGAGAGAGTGATGCAACAATTCGACGTGCAGAAAGAGATTGGAGAGAGCAAAAGAGTTTATAATTTTTTCAGCCATATCTCTGTAACTTATAAATGTAACAGTATTAGAACCTTACTTCACAGAACCTACCATCGTTCTTCTTCATTTTTCAATATGCACAACGAGTTTCAATTTTCAAAGATTTTTTCAACCATAATTTATATATACCCTGCATCTTTAATAATTAAATTGATCACTTGTTTTCTCAACAACATTTATCTCCCCACACAATCAGCGCACACAGTTCCAAGAAAAATTTTGTTTATGTTTTCTTTTTATTATTATATTTACCACAAATTAAATAAAGATCTTTTTAATATTTTATCTCACCATTACCCATAATTAGAAATCAGATTTGCTTTCTCATCTGACTACAAGATTAGATCTTTTCTTAAACCACAAAGACAGAATCCCTTTTGTTCTTGGCTTCTCTGTGTTTTATAAATATACATGTGACCTCTGTTAAGAAGTCTACGTTGGCAGAACCATGTGCCAACTCATTACTAGAATTAGAGAGCATAGAAGCGTTTCGGTCTGAAAAGATATGCATCTAGCTCTTCCAACCTTTTCAAGTATCCGTTACCATTGTGACACTCGCAACATCCTGGTTAATCCTTCCAATTTTGAAATTCTCCCAAAGACTAGTCAACCAATTAGAATTTATTAGAATTCTTACTCATACATACGACTCCATCCTAAATAACGATACTGGACTTTTCAAATTACAGTTCTATTGATCATCTCGTATCCTTTTCAAACTTCATTGTTCCTTTGCTTTCTTCTAGCTCCACATGTATTTATTTGTCTATTGTTATTGTCACTTTTATGTTTTCTTTGGTTTCTCTATATGTATGTAAGCATCTATGTATGTATGTTTGTGTGTATGTATGTATGTATGTATGTATGTATGTATGTATGTATGTATGTATGTATGTATGTATGTATGTATGTATGTATGTATATATATATATATATATATATATATATATATATATATATATATATATATATATATATATATATATATATATATATATATATATATATATATATATATATATATATATATATATATATATATATATATATTAATGAATTATGGGAACTCTGCCCCTCTGTTGACAATTCCTTCTTCAGTTCTAATCAATGATTTTCAAAGTTTTTTGATTTTTTTGGTACACATAATTGGCTTGAAAATCTTAAAGGAAAAATTATTAAAGGCGAAATATATAAATGTATTTTATGAATGCACACACGTACACAAAACATATATATATATATATATAACTATATATATATATATATATATATATATATATATATATATATATATATATATATATATATATATATATATATATATATATATATATATATATATATATAAATATATATATATAATATATATATATATATATATATATATATATATATATATATATATATATATATATATATATATATATATATATATATATATATATATATATATATATATATATATATATATATATATATATATATATATATATATATATATATATATATATATATATATATATATATATATATATATATATATATATATATATATATATATATATATATATATATATATATATATATATATATATATATATATATATATATATATATATATATATAGGGCCTTAAGGAATATACGGGAACGAAGAAAAAATAGTATATGAAGTGTTGGTATTTCTTATATATTTTTTTAAACATTGTTTAAATATTTTAAAAAAAGACTTATTTTTTTAACTTTTTGTGCTTCATATGATTTCGATTTTGAAGCATTTTTTTTTTACTTTATTCTTTTTGTAAAATTTATTGAGGAAGGATTTAGAATAATAATTAAAGAAATGAAAATGAATATTGAGTATAATTTGAGTTGATTAGATAAACAAATAGTAAATGAAATTGATGCAGTGAAATTTTTTCAGAAGTTTGAAATAATTCCAAAATTTTAGGTAGGTTGATTAGGTTAGGATAGGTGAGGTTAGGTTAGGTAAGGCTAGGTTAGGTTAGTTAGGTTAGGTTAGGATAGGTTAGGTAGGTTAGGATAGGTTAGGTTAGGTTAGGTTAGGTTAGGTTAGGTTAGGTTAGGTTAGGTTAGGTTAGGTTAGGTTAGGTTAGGATAGGTTAGGTTAGGTTAGGTAGGTTAGGTTAGGTTAGGTTAGGTTAGGTTAGGTTAGGTTAGGATTGGTACCTTTATTTTGTTTTACATTCTTTCACAATTTAATTTTGATCTACTATTTATAGGTGTGTGCGAATTCTGTAAGGAATTCCGAGCCAATATATATATATATACTTAAGGCCCTATATATATATATATATATATATATATATATATATATATATATATATATATATATATATATATATATATATATATATATATATATATAGGCACAAGGGTAAATGAAGCAACCATCTCTGAAAATGTAAAAAATACCCTAACAATTTTCAATACATTTCCAAAAAATTAAATTTACCTTAAAACTTTTTTTTAATATATATAAATATTTATATATAAAGTGAAGTTTAAAAAGTTTAAAATAAGATGTGTTTTTATATTTAATTTTAGTTCTATTATTTTATATATATATATATATATATATATATATATATATATATATATATATATATATATATATATATATATATATATATATATATATATATATATATATATATATATATATATATATATATATATGTATTTAGAGAGAGAGAGAGAGAGGAAGGAGAGAGAGAGAGAGAGAGAGAGAGAGAGAGAGAAAGAGTTGAAAAGATTACGTTAGGTTAGGTAGGTTAGGTTATGTTAGGTTATGTTAGGTAGGTTAGGTTACGTTAGGTAGGTTAGGTTACGTTAAGTTAGGTAGGTTAGGTTAGGTTAGGTTAGGTTAGGTTAGGTTAGGTTAGGTTAGGTTAGGTTAGGTTAGGTTAGGTTAGGTTAGGTTAGGTTAGGTTAGGTTAGGTAGGTTAGGTTAGGTTAGGTTAGGTTAGGTTAGGTTAGGTTAGGTTAGGTTAGGTTAGGTTAGGTTAGGTTAGGTTAGGTTAGGTTAGGTTAGGTTAGGTTAGGTAGGTTAGGTTAGGTTACGTTAAGTTAGGTAGGTTAGGTTACGTTAGGTTAGATTAGGTTAGGTTAGTAGTAAAAGTATACATGTTGTAATTGAATAATAAGGAAATTTATTCATAACGATATTAAAGGATATCGCTAATTTTTAATTTAGTTTATTTTTATGATTATATATATATATATATATATATATATATATATATATATATATATATATATATATATATATATATATATATATATATATATATATATATATATATATATATATATATATATATATATATATATATATATATATATATATATATACTAATTAACAAAAAAAAATACAAAAAATTGAATTATTAGACTTCACTACTTTTACTTATTTTTACCCGAACTCATTTTAAATTCACACTAAATTCTTACGTTTTTTTTCGACCGCTGAAAATGGTTGCTTAATTTACACTTGAACATATATATATATATATATATATATATATATATATATATATATATATATATATATATATATATATATATATATATATATATATATATATATATATATATATATATATATATATATATATATATATATATATATATATATATATATATATATATATATATATATATATATATATATATATATATATATATATATATATATATATATATATATATATATATATATATATATATATATATATATATATATATATATATATATATATATATATATATATATATATATATATATATATATATATATAATTTTTTTGAAGCTAAAATCTAAAAAAATGTTTTTTTTTATTTTATTTATTTAAAAATAATTTTTTTATTATTTCCTATGATAATACAAAAAGGGTT
>SEYY01002848.1:47500-52500 GCA_009176605.1 Armadillidium nasatum | reverse complement strand
TACGCTGACGACTAGGAAATAGGTCTAACCAAACCCTAACTCTTTCAGCACCTAAGCCTCTTACTGTAATTTTGCAAATAAATTAATAAATAAATATAACTGCAAAGAAGTAAATAAATGAACATAGAAGATAAAGAAAAAGAAGACAAGAGCCCTGCCAAATACACAATTTGTTTTAAATAAAACACTTTTCAGCAACAACCACGTCGTCTCAGTCTAGAGTTACAAATTTGAGAAATATCAAAGATATTTTGCAGATCATTGACTGATTGTTTTAAAGACATCCTGTCTGACATTTGAAACTTGTTACAGTCTAGATTGTCTTTCGAAATGAAAGGAAGTATTTCCGTAGAAAATTATGTACTTGATGAAGTGAAAGTTATTACTATTTTATTATTATTATTATTATTATTATTATTATTATTATATATTATTATTATTATTATTATTATTATTATTATTAATAATAATAATAATAATAATAATAATAATATTATTATTATTATTATTATTATTATTATTATTATTATTACTTTATTATTATTATTATTATTATTATTATTATTATTATTATTATTATTATTATTATTATTATTATTCTTACTATATTATTATTATTAATAATATATTATTATTATTATTATTATTATTATTATTATTATTATTATTATTATTATTATTATTATTATTATTATTATTATTATTATTATTATTATTATTATTATTATTATTATATTATTATTATAATCTTTATTATTATTATTATTATTATTATTTTATTATTATTTCTATTATTATTATCCAAATTATTATTGCAAAACTATAAAGTTGTCAAAAAATCTAAAATCTAACGTTATCCTAATTTGTGCAGTTTAAAAATTTAAAGAAAAATGATGAAAATTCTTCGTCTGAATATTTCACGCAAGATCACAGTTAACGAGTTATAATGAAGCAGCTAAAAATAGCATTTAAAAGTAATAAATAGTAAGAAGTTTTCAAAATATAAAATTTTTATTATAATTAATATTATTATTATACTTAATATTATTATTTTTATTATTTTCTTATTTACTATTATTATTTTTATTAATATTATCATTACTATTATTTTCTTTATTATTATTTTTACTATTAATTTCTTTATTATTATTATTATTAATATTAGTTATTATTATTATCATTATAATTATTATTAATTATTATTATTATTATTATTATTATTATTATTATTATTATAGTTATTATCATTATTAATTTTATTCCCATAATTATTATTTTTATTATTTCCGATATTATTATTATTATTATTATTATTATTATTATTATTATTATTATTATTATTATTATTATTATTATTAATAACAGTATTACTATCAATTGTAGAGGTAGTAATAGTAGTATTGGAAGGGAGCCGAGTGAGCTTAAAATATTATGAATGCATGACGTTTCTTTCAATTAAAAGAGGATGAAGTTTGGGAAATAAAATTATATCACTATGTAAATGGCTCTTATGAACATTGCTTGATGTTTAATGCTTTCTGTCCACATAAACACAAAAACGCCAATATATATATATATATATATATATATATATATATATATATATATATATATATATATATATATATATATATATATATATATATATATATATATATATATATATATATATATGTGTGTGTGTGTGTGTGTGTATGTATGTGTGTTTGTGGCATATGCACACGTTGCTGTTTATCCCTGTGTACTATATGCAATCAGAGGTTATTGTAAATAACATGAAATAAACCTTTAATGCTACAGTTTCGAATAAAAGTATCTATGATGGTGGCTAGCAATTAACGGCTAAGTTTTAGAAATGAAACGTGGATAAAATGATGCAAACTGAAAAAGATGATTACTTATTAATCAGTGGTCCAAACACTTACTACGTCTTCTGTGGAAATATTAGAGCAATGTAAATAATTAACTGATGCTATAAGGAAACGTATTAAAAAGGCTTTGACACCAATTAAAACTTATCCTAGAGGAGAATGTTGCAGAAAAATTGCTAAAGCTGAACTAAAGAAGATTACAGCTGGTAAAGGAAACAAATTCAAAGCAATAGAAAGCCTTACGAAATAAATATGATAACATAATCAATAGATAAAATATCGTACATTATAATAAATAGGAAGCTATATGGAAGATAAAATAAAAGAATTAATTCACTCAAAAATTGTCTTAACCAATCGTTGATACACTGCAAAAACAAACCTTTCTAATTCCTTTCTATATAGAGCGGCAAAAAACGCGTTTTTTGCCGGTCTAATTTAGAAAGGAATTAGACCGGTTTTTTTCCGCTATATGAAAAAAATGAAGTCACCAAATGCCTTTCTATTTTATTTGAAAAAAGTAAAAATTTAGTTACACGAATGGCAACTCTGCACATGTGTACGAAATGCCAGTGACTATCCTTTCACTTCTACTCCATCTATTGAGATATTAACACACTTACCTTTGACGTCATAAATCTTGAGATGAGGACTCGATCCGTTTTCGTTTTTACTAATATTTTGATACATTCAGAAGTCGGGAACCATGTTGACTGAGCTACGGTGAATCACATAGTTTTAGAAAATTTTCTTTTGTATATTTGTAAATTGATTTTTCAATTGTTTAAATATATATATATATATATATATATATATATATATATATATATATATATATATATATATATATATATATATATATATATATATATATATATATATATATATATATATATATATATATATATATATATATATATATATATATATATATATATATATATATATATATATATATACTGAGAGACAGAGAGTCCTATACTATATTTGTTATTTCTGAAAGAACGGATTAGTTTCAAATAAAAGCGTTGGTTTGGCTAAAGTACTGAAGGTTTTTCATTCATCATCACCGCCACTCACGGGTCGAGGGGTACGTGTACCGGAACCTCCCTTAGACACATATTCGTGTGCCAGGCAAAAAATTTAATAATAATACTATTTATATTAAAATAATAATAATAATAATAATAATAATAATAATAATAATAATAATAATAATAAGAAGAAGAAGAAGAAGAAGAAGAAGAAGAAGAAGAAGAAGAAGAATAATAATAATAATAATAATAATAATAATAATAATAATAATAATAATAATAATAATAATAATAATAATAATAATAATAATAATAATAATAATAATAATAATAGGCCTATATATCGATGAAAACTAAAAAACGATATTGTTCAAATGTTCGAAACAATTTTTTTTTTTACATACTGCCAAATGTCGAAACGTTTAAATTGAAGAGAAAAATGGCCGTCAGATTTTTTCCAAAAGAGTCAACCATTTAACCTGTCGACTATGTTCGCTGTCGATGATTTGCTAATAGGCTCTGCTTTTCTTACTTCTTTTGACTTGCACAATTTCAAACACAGTGTATAGGGACATGTCGGCCTTTAATTGGACTTTGATTTTGGAATTCCTCCAACTCTTGTTGAAATTAGTAGGTCTCTGACCTTTTGCCCATGCATCAGAAGATATATATATATATATATATATATATATATATATATATATATATATATATATATATATATATATATATATATATATATATATATATATATATATATATATATATATATATATATATATATATATATATATATATATATATATATATATATATATATATATATATATATATATATATATATATATATATATATATATATATATATATATATATATATATATATATATATATATATATATATATATATATATATATAAGTGTGTGTGTGTGTGTGTGTCTGTGTGTGTGTGTGTGTGTGTGTGTGTGTGTGTGTGTGTTTAAAGGCAAAAAAGATTTTAAAATCGAATCGATGCCGCTCAACAAGAGCTTTGAAAGGCATTTGAGCGGCATTTGAGCGGCATGCAATGTCGAGAAAATATTTTGATAGAGCGGCATTAGAAAGGCCATAGACGAAAACCATAAACTCCGCTGTAATTCCTCTTTAATTCCTCTCTATTGTCTTCCAAATTCTGAATAGCCTTTATAATTCCGCTCTAAGAAATAGAGAAATATGAGAATTTAGACAAAGCCTTTCTATTTCCTTTCTATAGAAAGGAATTAGAAAGGTCTGTTTTTGCAGTGTACAAGTGGCATAAATGTTACAGTAAAATTTTCAATAGAATAAAGACATGTTAAGCATAAGAAAATCGCTTCACCGATTTATTTTCTTATAAGAAAACTGAAAAAAAAAATTTAGACATTTTTTGCTACTTGTCCCAACGATTCGTTAGGACAATTTTTTGCAGTGTAGAAGCAGATGATAAGGCTATTCCAACTTTAATTTAAAATAAAAATTTAATAAATTTTGTTCGTAGTCAGTTCAAATGTGGTTCTTTGAAAGACTGATGAATGTTGTGAACAAAATTGAATTCAACATTTCAAAGGAGATATTATATAAGACGGACAAGGATATTGTTATCTTAGATCAACCATAAAATACACAACTCATTGTAGAAGACAATCATCAGTACGATATAGGAGAACATACATGGGTATGATTGTTAAAATTGTTAACGAAGACATAGCACGGCATATATGGGTATGATCGTTAAAACTGTTAACGAAGACATAGGAGGGCATACATGGGTATAATTGTTAAAATTGTTATCGAAGACATAGTAGGGCATACATGGGTATGATTGTTAAAATTGTTAACGAAGACATAGGAGGGCATACATGGGTATAATTGTTAAAATTGTTAACGAAGACATAGGAGGGCATACATGAATATGATTGTTAAAATTGTTAACGAAGACATCGGAGGGCATACATGGGTATAATTGTTAAAATTGTTAACGAAGACATAGGAGGGCATACATGAATATGATTGTTAAAATTGTTAACGAAGACATCGGAGGGCATACATGGGTATAATTGTTAAAATTGTTAACGA
>SEYY01002848.1:40000-42500 GCA_009176605.1 Armadillidium nasatum | reverse complement strand
ATATATATATATATATATATATATATATATATATATATATATATATATATATATATATATATATATATATATATATATATATATATATATATATATATATATATATATATATATATATATATCACTTGAATACCAGTCGTACATACCACTATGCAAATAACCGCTCATTTTTCTTATGCGATTTCTATCTTGCTTGTTTAGTATATTTCCATTCTAACGAATTGCAGACAAACAAACTATTCATTTTCGTTTTAACTCAAAGAGGATTAATTTGTTTCAAGAGAAGCAACTTTAAATGGAATAAAGTTGAGAACGCAGTGTTGTGATCAGATGCAGTTTGTAGCTTTTGTGTACAACTGGGAAACTTATTTATGTACATTATATATGTATATGTGTTTGTTTATGTGTATGATTTACATCTATATATATATATATATATATATATATATATATATATATATATATATATATATATATATATATATATATATATATATATATATATATATATATATATATATATATATATATCTATCTATCTATCTATCTTATATATATATATATATATATATATATATATATATATATATATATATATATATATATATATATATATATATATATATATATATATATAAGGGTGTGTGTGTCTGTGTGTATGTTTATCACATACTTGAGATTACCCTCTAGTAAGGTTGCAGACTTGAGTAACAGAGCTGTTTACCTTGGTCTCTTGAATTATGAACGAATTTTCCTATGAAATAAAAAATAAAAAAAAAAATATAAAAAAAACCTGGTAAATACATTTTCCACCATTCGACAGAATCTAGTAGGTTTAACCTAAAAGTTTATAATTATCTAAATATTGAGCAAAACTAAATTATAAAAAATTTCAAAAGCTTAATGCAATCAATGCAGATAATAATGTTATAATAAACTTGGGTTTATAAACTTCTCACCCAACACATTTCCAATTTGAGTTAACTTCTCCTTAAAATAGGTTTCATTTATTTGGTGTCACAATGATCTCCATGCTTGGGAACTCCTCAACTATGAGATCGAGATTTTTCGTTTAAATTTAAACGAAATTTAAATTTATTTCTAGTAACAACACTATTTAAAGAAATGCCAAAACTAATTGAATGCCTTATCCATCTGGAGAGGATGGCATCAAAATAGATCTAGTTAAATGGGTTACTCCTTTCCACAATTTATTTGAAGAGGTATACGTTCTTCATCGTATTTTTCAGATTATATTCTGAAAAATGATGATAATAATAGTAATAAAAATAATAACAATTAACAATAATAATAACAATAATAATAATAATAATAATAATAATAATAATAATAATAATAATAATAATAATAATAATAATGTTAATAATAATGTTAATTAAAATAATTGTAAGAATCATTATTATTATTCTTATCATTATTATTATCATTATTATTATTAATATTATTATTATTATTATTATTATTATTATCATTAATATTAATATTTTGTTTTTATTTTATTATTATTATTATTATTATTATTATTATATTATTATTATTATTATTATTATTATTATTATTATTATTATTATTATTATTATTATTATTATTAAAGGACGATTTCGTCTCCCCAGAAGCCCATTTCAGCTTAGTATCAAACATGTAAAGTACACGATATTTGTATGTAAATTTTGTAACTGAAAAAATAAATAAAGATTAAAGATTAAAGATTATTATTATTATACGAAAATTATTTTATTATTACACGAATCCGTCACCCAAGAAGTCCATTTCAGTAATGAATTAATACATATAAAGTATACGATTTTTGAATGTATAACTTTGTACCAGAAAATGTATAAAGATTAAAGATTAAACATTATTATTATTATTATTATTCCTATTATTATTATTATTATTATTATTATTATTATTATTATTATTATTATTATTATTATTATTATTTTGAACGGGGTGTGCGAAATCATGAAAAAGGTGGAAAATGTAAGAAGATAAACTTCTGGTACAAATCTTGATAAAATTCACTTTAGGCAAAAATAATCGTAATATTTTTTTTTTCTTTTGAAAAAAAAGAAAAAGAAATTTTGAAAATAAGCAGAAATATTTAAATGAAATTGGTTATTTAAAATATAAAAATCATCAATGGAATTATTTATTCAACTCAAACGGTGAAGTGATTGACTCACGTGCTTGAGGGCGCCGGTTCGATCCCACTTCGGGATCCTAGGTATATACTACCTAGAAAAGTTCCTCTCCTCGAATAGGGCAATGCCCGTGAGATGTGAACTTTTATAAAAAAAAACAAAAAAAACTGAAAATATTTGACAGTTGGAAAGCATATATATATATAATATATATATATATATATATATATATATATATATATATATATATATATATATATATATATATATATATATATAATATATATATATATATATATATATATATACATATTGCAGTATATACGTCAAGAACT
>SEYY01002848.1:27500-30000 GCA_009176605.1 Armadillidium nasatum | reverse complement strand
AATAATAATAATAAATAATAATAATAATAATAATAATAATAATAATAATAATAATAATAATAATAATAATAATAATAATAATAATAATAATAATAATAATAATAATAATAATAATAATAATAATAATAATAACAATAATTATATGGATGAGCAATCAGAATAAAATACATTCAATCTTTTTTGTAATTATTAAGTTTAATTGTTTTTTGCTAATTAAACATCTTTTCCCCTATATACTAATATATATATATATATATATATATATATATATATATATATATATATATATATATATATATATATATATATATATATATATATATATATATATATATATATATATATATATATATATATATATATATATATATATATATATATATATATATATATATATATATATATATATATATATATATATATATATATATATATATATATATATATATTATATATATATATATATTATATATATATATATATATATAAATAGATTTAGGCGTTTTTAGGACCCTTCAGTGAAGAATACTCATTAATCGATAATGATTGGAACTCTTTCTTCGAATTCTTGTAAATGATTAACATCTATTGATTTTTTAATGTATTTTAAAACTTACTTGAGGATGATAATTGAGATGCTGTTTATATAAGATATATATATATATATATATATATATATATATATATATATATATATATATATATATATATATATATATATATATATATATTATGGTGCAATGATGTTGTAAGGGGGAGCCTAGCGGATAGCAAAGGAAAGACAATACACAGAAAAGATCATCAACCAAGATGAGAAATTTCAAGGAAGAATTATGATAAATGAAAGATATAGAAGAATAGAAAACAGAGCAGAGAGAGAGAGAGAGAGAGAGAGAGAGAGAGAGAGAGAGAGAGAGAGAGAGAGAGAGAGAGAGAGAGAGAGAGAGAGAGAGAGAAAGGGAGAGATAGATAGATAGATAGAGAGAGAGGGAGAGAGAGAGAGAGAGAGAGAGAGAGAGAGAGAGAGAGAGAGAGAGAGAGAGAGAGAGAGAGAGACAGACAGACAGACAGACAGACAGACAGACAGAGACAGATTAGAGCAGCTTAGGTCAAGAAGAAATCTACTTTTTGGCGTCCTCGTTTGTGGGGGATATTTTCTTCTTTATTTAACTTTCTTATATTTTCTGAATTCACGTTATTTTTTGATTTTTAATTGCACTTCTATTACGCAAGGTCTATAAAATTCAATTTAATTCTTTATTCAGCTATTATAACGTACTAAGAAGTTCGCCGGTAATTAAAGCTAAATAGACCTTCCCTAAGGCCAGTCCTATTTTATTGGACCGGGCTGTGTGGTGAAATAATATTTAAACTTTTATAAAATTACATTTATTTCTAAGAAATTCATAATGGAAAGTAACAACAAATCAATGTTTCCTTTTTGGCTTTTTAAATCTATTTATAAAAATATATTCAATCTTAGAATATGTTTGTAGAAAGAAAAACTAAACTTAAATACTTTCTTTTATAAAAATATATTTATGAAAATATACAAATATTTAAATATATTTCTATTTATAAAAATATATTTAATTCTAGAAGATTATTGAAAAAAAACTAAACTTAAATGTTTTCTTCTATGAATTTTTCAATTTATTTATGCTAATGCTACAATCTATTAGTAGGTTAGTTGGGAAAATAGGGAGGGATACAATGAACTCTACTTATAGAGTAGTACAAATTGTTCCAATTTTTTCAATTTATTTTTATTGATTTTGAACAAACTTAGGAAGCCTAAAATAGAAAAACTATTTTAATACTAATTCCTCTTAACTATTTATAAGTAATAAATTGATATATCATATGTTCCTAGACAATAAAATAATAATAATAAATAAGGCCAAATAATTTCTTCCAATAAACAATAAATAATACCTAAAAATACCTAACCATAACATAAATAAAAATAATAAACTCTTAATAAAAATTAACAATAATATATATATATATATATATATATATATATATATATATATATATATATATATATATATATATATATATATATATATATATATATATATATATATATATATATATATATATACCTTCAAGGCTTCCTTCTTTGTTATAATGGATCAATGTTTGGGTGTGAGATCAGGATATTTTTTTATTTACCTGTTTATTTCATTTATATTAAAAAGAAAAAACATTTAATAAGATACAGATATAAATATAAATTAAAACAATAGAATAGGGTTAATGAAATTTGGACAAGGTATTATTCTGGAATGAATAAATCTAACTCATAGCTCCCCTTATAACGTGCTTCAAACATATATCCATACATACATACATACATATACATATATATATATATATATATATATATATATATATATATATATATATATATATATATATATATATATATATATATATATATATATATATATATATATATATATATATATATATATATATATATATATATATATAT
>SEYY01002848.1:20000-22500 GCA_009176605.1 Armadillidium nasatum | reverse complement strand
AAACAGAACACAGTAAAATGTTTTAGACTTTACTACTAGATTAGAAAAAAAAAATTAGGAGGAACCTCTATTTAAAGATTTTTCTCCCTATGAAGAGGTGTGCGACTTTAGTGTTCATAACCAACTATTTCCTTTTTAAGAGAAACAGACTGACTGATGCTCGAATTTCTTTTTTAAGAGAGACAGACTGGCTGATGTTTGAATTCTTTTTAAGAAAAACAGACTGACCGATGCTTGAATTCTACTGCAAGACCTAAAGATGTCTTGGAGAAAATCAGAAGTCAGAGACGACATCCCTTAAATTAAACCCTTTCAAGAGAAACTCCAAGAGTTTAATGACCCTACGAATGAGATGAATACTCTTTGCAAATTCAGACAACACACACATACAGATACAGAGCAAGAAACCAAAGTTGATGGACAAGAAGTTCAGGAGGAGCCTCAGAACACTCACTCAACTTTTGAGAGTTTATTTGATGAAGGAAACAATGATTTTTCCAAAAAAAGATAGAAAAGAAACATTTAGAATATCACAGATAGAAGAAAGTTAGAGTTGTTTGCTTCTGAGGATGTTAAAGTTATTGTGAAGAAGATTATTATCTAGTATATATTCGAAGGGATTGAGTTTTTGAGTTATGGAAAACAACCGTGTTTACCCTTCTCTAGAAAATATTACGAGATCCTATATATATATATATATATATATATATATATATATATATATATATATATATATATATATATATATATATATATATATATATATATATATATATATATATATATATATATATATATATATATATATATATATATATATATATATATATATATATATATATATATATATATATATATATATATATATATATATATATATATATATATATATATATATATATATATATATATATATATATATATATATATATATATATATATATATATATATATATATATATATATATATATATATATATATATATATATTGAATTTATTTACTGCAGCATTCACAATTTTATCTTTAATACCTTTTGTTTCAAAAATTTAAATTTAACAGAAATTTATAAAAATAAACAAAACTTTAAACTAAAAATGAATGTTTTCGGCAACTAAGAAACCGTAATTAAATTTTCGTAACTCTTGAAAGTCAAAATAAAAAAAAATAAAAAATAAAAAAAAAAATAAAAAATTCCAGTGTTTTATGTCTCTTTGTAATCTAGATTTTTATCTTTCATTTTTCTTTTCTTTTCCCAAGTTTTGCTCTTTTGTGTTTGCGTGTGTATGTATGTGTGTGTGTGTGCTTCATTTTTTATTACTTTTAAAGTTTTTTTTTTTATCTTTCTTATCTGTCTGTTTAAAATTTCGACTTCTTTATAGTTGTTATTAAATTGTAATTACAATAATTTTAGTGGTTATTTTGCGATGTTTTTATACAACTGCTGTAATTGTATCTATTCTGAACAAAACAACATTAATAATAATAATAATAATAATAATAATAATAATAATAATAATAATAATAATAATAATAATAATAATAATAATAATAATAATAATAATAACATAGGAACTCAATTTCAGCTTTTGATTTAATAAAAGTTTTGCATTTGGTTTCCAAATTTCTAAATAGATATCTTTGAACATTGTTTAACTTCTTTAAAATTATCCTTGAAAACAATCTACAGCAGAAGTAGAAAGTATATTTATTATATTCTCCTGACGCGTTTCGTCTCTGTACTTGAGACATCTTCAGAGGAAGTTTTTTCAATAAAGAATGAGTGATTTAAATATCAAGTATGCATTTTGTAATAATTAATTAATTCAAATAATATTAAGTTTCATTGATAATTCATTAAATTTTATATTAATATCAGGTCTACGGTTCTTAATGTAAAATGCCTCCGCTATTTTCAATTTTTGCACTTCACACGATGTATATAATGTTATAAAATGTTTAGTGATATTAGGTATAGTTGACATACCATGCGTTGTGTTAAAATGGGCAAAGATCTTGCTAGGCTTGAAACGGTGTTGACATGCCCTATCCGACAATTTATTTGTCGTATAACCAATATATGTCGACGTACAGTCAGACTCAGGGCAGTTAAATTGGTATACAACATGATGGTTGTCGTCTGGAGCATCTCTTGTACTGAAGGAAGATGATA
The DNA here is from genome assembly GCA_009176605.1 of Armadillidium nasatum. Classification (NCBI taxonomy): domain Eukaryota; kingdom Metazoa; phylum Arthropoda; class Malacostraca; order Isopoda; family Armadillidiidae; genus Armadillidium; species Armadillidium nasatum. The sequence continues at coordinate 20,328 of SEYY01002848.1, read as the reverse complement.
GCTATTTCGACTTGTGATAAAGTCTGACTTTGATCTTGTTGTTATTATCTATTGGTTTTATGTGAGTGTTCAGAATATTGCGCAGGCACTTTTCTTCTTTATCAAAATCGTTAGCATTTTGAGTTTTAAAAAAGAACTTTATTTGGTTCTTCTGGTTATTATTATTTTCTTTAATGTATAATTTCGAAAGGGTTCTGTTTATTAGGTTCTCAATCAAATATTGTGGATGGTCACAGTTAACTAAATTTTGTCTAATGCGAGTGATTTCTTTGTTGAATGATGTCCAATCAGAGCAAATGTTATATGCTCGGTAAACTAGAGTTTTAAC
>SEYY01002848.1:7500-15000 GCA_009176605.1 Armadillidium nasatum | reverse complement strand
AATCATGCAAAATCTATTCTTCGAGATACCAAAAACTCTTTTCTCCGTCGCAATGCAATAATCTTTCTGGCTCCTCTTCCTCTCGCCTTTCTTTTTGCAAAAAATGTCAACTCTAACTTTGCTTCTTCCTCTTTCTTTCCTCTAGTATCTTCTGACGGTTCAACTGCCGTTTTGCCTTCCTCTAAAGATGAACTCTTTGCTCAAACTTTTGCCTTAAATTCAACCTTAGACGATTCCGGAGCTGTTCCTACTCCTTCAACCCCCTCCAACTCATTTATGCCTAAAATTGTAATTTCTTCTAAAGATGTCACTTCTGCTCTCTCTGAGCTTAACACTAAGAAGGCGTACGGTCCTGATGGTATCCCTCCTGTGGTTCTCAAAACTTGCGCTTCCGAGCTTGCACCCTGCCTTGGTAAACTATTTCGTCTATGTCTTTCTACTTCAACCTTCCCTTACTTGCTGGAAACGTGCGCTCATTCAGCCTGTGCCGAAGAAGGGGACCCTCTCAACCCTCTAACTACCGTCCAATTTCTTTAACCTCCGTTCTTTCTAAAGTTTTCGAATCTATCCTTAACAGGAAGATTTGGAAACATCTCAATTCTTCTAATCATATCTCTGATCGCCAGTATGGCTTTCGTAAGAAACGCTCTACTGGTGATCTTCTTTCCCTTCTCTCTGACTCTTGGTCCTCCGCTCTTCGGCATTTCGGTGAATCTTTTGCTGTGGCGCTAGACATATCGAAGGCTTTCGATAGAGTCTGGCACAAAGCTTTGATTTCCAAACTTCCCTCTTTCGGAATCTATCCTTCTCTCTGTGATCTTCTCTCCTATTTCCTTTCTGGTCGTTCTATAGCAGCTGTTGTAGACGGCCACCGTTCATCCTATAAATCTATTAATAGTGGTGTTCCTCAAGGATCTGTCCTATCCCCAACACTTTTTCTACTTTTCATTAATGACCTTCTCTCTATTACTTCATCTCCTATCCACTCCTATGCTGATGACTCCACCCTTCATTACTCTTTTCATTTTGAAAGGCGCCCCTCCCAGCAACAATTAATAGAGGCAAGTAGGGTGGCCTTGGAGCAACTAACCTCTGATATCTCTCTCATTTCAAATTGGGGCAGAGAAAACATGGTCGTTTTCAATACCTCAAAAACTCAATTCCTCCACCTCTCTACTCGCCACAATCTTCCACACAACTACGAAATCTTCTTCGAAAACACGCAACTCAAACCTTCTTCATCTCTCCTTAATATTCTCGGTGTTTCTTTTTCTCGGGATCTTTCTTGGAAAGATCACATTACCTCTCTTTCTAAACAAGCTTCTAAGAGGTTGGGTGTTCTGAGGCGCCTTCAGTATTTCTTCACACCACCCAAGTTGCTTGCTCTGTATAGGAGTGTTATTCGCCCCTGTATGGAGTATGCGTCACACATCTGGGGTGGTTCCACTCATACAGCTCTCCTGGAAAAGGTGGAGTCTAGAGCTTTTCGCCTTATCAACTCTCCTGCTCTCACTAATTCTCTCCAATCTCTTTCTGTCCGTCGAAATGTTGCGTCACTCTCTCTTTACTATCGCTATTACAATGGACACTGCTCTTCTGAACTCTCTCGTCGCATACCTCCCCCATTGAGAAGGGTTCGTGCGACTCATCTGTCTACACAGTCTCATCCTTTCTCTGTCCAACTCTCTGACCCCAGACTTAACCGCTATGCTCAGTTTTACATGTACTCTACTGGTAAAGTCTGGAACACACTTCCTTCATCTATTTTCCCAACTTCGTATGACTTAGCCACCTTGAAACGCCTGTGTTATCAGGTCATGTCGGCCTTTAATTTGACCATGTTCCCGACTTTCCACCTAACTCTGGTGGAAATTATTGGTAGGCCTCTGGCCTTTGCCCACCAGAGGTGAAATAAATATATATATATATATATATATATATATTATATATATATATAATATATATATATATATATATATATATATATATATATATATAATATATATATATATACAAACATATATATATATATCAAATTTATTTAGCCTGTGCCAAGGAAAGGGGACACCTTCTAACCCTCTAACTGTCCCATTTCTTTAATCTCTTTCTAAGATTTGGAAACATCTCAATTCTTCTAATCTTATCTCTGATGGATAATATGGCTTTCGTAAGAAACGCTCTACTGGTGATCTAATTTCACTTCTCTTTGACTCTTTGTCTTCCGTTCTTCGTAATTTCGGTGGATCTTTTGTTGTCTGGCTGGACATATCGAAAGTTTTCGAAAGAGTCTGGTACAAAGCTTTGAACTTTAAACTTCCCTCTTTCGGAATCTATCCTCCTTTCTGTGACCTTCTCTCTGTTTCCTTTCTGGACTTTCTGTAGCAGCTGTTGTAGACGGCCTTCGTTCTTCCTTAAATCTATTAATTAGTGGTGTTTCTCAAGGATCTGTCTTATTCTCAACACTTTTGCTTCTCATTAATGACCTTTTCTCTGTTACTTCATCTCCTATCCACTCATATATTGATGACTCCACTCTTCATTACTCTTTTCAGTTAGAAAGGCTCCCTTCCCAACTGAAGTTAATAGAAGCAAGGAAGTTAGCCTTGGAGCAGCTGACATCTGATCTATCTCACATTTCAAATTGGGACAGAGAAAACATGGTCGTTTTCAATGCCACCAAAACTTAATCCCTCCATCTCTCTACTCGTCACAATCTTCCACACAACTATGATATTTTCTTCGAAAACACCCAAATCAAATCTTCATCTCTCTTAATATTTTCGGTGCTTCTTTCGCTCGTGATCTTTCTTTGAAAGATCACATTACCTCTCTTTCTAAACAAGCTTTTTAAAAGTTAAGTGTTCTGAGGTACCTTCAGTATTTCTTCACTCCATCCCAGTTGCTTGAACTGTAGTGGGGTGTTGTTCGCCCCTATATCTTTTCTGCCCTTCGAATTGCTGCGTCAATCTCTCTATACTTTCGCTATTACAATTGACACTGCTTTCCTGAACATCTGGGGTAGTTCCACACAGCTCTCCTTGAGAAGATGGAGTCTAGGGCTTTTCGTCTCATCGACTCTCCTGCTCTCACCAAGTCTCTCCAATCTTTTCTACCCGTCAAATTGTTGCGTCGATCTCTCAATACTATAGCTATTACAATGGACACTGCTTTCCTGAACTCTCTCGTCGCATACCTCCTTCATTGGGAAGGTCTCGTGCTATTCGTCTTTCAACACAGTCTCATCCTTCCTCTATCCTGCTCTCTGATCCCAGACTTAACCGCTATTCGCAATCTTACATGTACTCTACTGGTAAAGTCTGGAACACACTCCCTTCATATATTTTTCCACTTTCTATTACTTACACACATTCAAACGATTTGTGTCAGGTCATGTCGGCCTTTAATTTGACCAGGTTGCCGACTTTTCTCCTAACTCTGGTGGAAAACAACCCAAAACAAAAATATATTATATATATATATATATATATATATATATATATATATATATATATATATATATATATATATATATATATATATATATATATATATATATATATATATATATATATATATATATATAATATAATATATATTAAATAAGGGGAAAAAATTTTCCCTATGTTTTTGTTAAAGATTGGCTTCGTAATGGTATAATCGAAGCCTTTTTATAATTCAGCTGCAGAAGAGAAAATATTTTTTAAGGAAATGGTTTTATTGGATAATATTTTACGGTAATATTTATTGGCTTCAGAGAGGGAAAAGAAAAATAATAACTTCATATTAATTTTAAATTTTTTTTTTTAATAAAAATAAATTGATAGAAATAATATAAGTATTAATTATTCTATTAGTGAGATTGTGCACAAAAAAAAAAAAAAAAAGATTTAAATTAGTGAATTTTTATGTATATAATGCTATTCAATAATATTTATTATTATTACTATTATTATTTTTATTATTATTATTATTATTATTATTATTATTATTATTATTATTATTATTATTATTATTATTATTTTTATTATTTTAGTTATTTAACAAAAATCGTAAAAATACTAGAATTATTAATTAAATTAAATATTAATTAAATATTAATTAAATTAAAAATTATTATTTTCATTTTTAACTTCTAAGTAAAGACACGCGGAGAAACCTTTCCGATCTAAATATTTTTTCATCAACATAAAAGAACGAAGGTCCAATTATTCTATTACTGAAATTGTGAAAATAAAAATAAAAAAAAAAAAAATATTGAATTTAAAAATATATAAATATTATATATATATATATATATATATATATATATATATATATATATATATATATATATATATATATATATATATATATATATATATATATATATATATTACTATTACCATATTATTATTATTATTATTATTATTATTATTATTATTATTATTATTATTATTATTATTATTATTATTATTATTATTATTATTATTATTATTATTATATTATTATTATTATTATTATTATTATTATTATTATATTATTATTATTATTATTATTATTATATTATTATTATTATTATTATTATTATTATTATTATTATTATTATTATTATTATTATTATTATTATTATTATTATTATTATTATTATTATTATTATTATTATTATTATTATTATTATTATTAATATTAATTGTAGTAGTAGAAAATATAATGTCTTCACATAAATCAATAAAGTTTTCTTTGTTTGTAAATAGCAAGAAAAATACATTAAATTAGTAATAAATAATAATAACAATAACAATAATATAATAATAATCTTATTAATAATAATAATGATAATAATAAAAATAATAATAATAATAATAATAATAATAATAATAATAATAATAATAATAATAATAATAATAATAATAATAATATTAAAATTAATAATAATAATAATTTTAAGCTAAGATCTTGTTATTATTATGATAATAAAAAAAAATAAATTAAAATAAATATATTTTCAAAAAAAAAAAAAAAATTAAAAATAAAAAATTTTTTAAAAAATAATTATATATATATATATATATATATATATATATATATATATATATATATATATATATATATATATATATATATATATATATATATATATTATATATATATATATATATATATATATATATTTATGTTTCCTCCGGTGGGCAAAGGCCGGAGGCCTACCAAATTCCACCGGAGTTGGGAAAGATCTATTATCATGGTCGACAGTGACCGACGTATCCAGATACATGGCGTTTGAAAGTATGCAAGTCAAAGGAAGTTGGGAAAACAGATGAAAGGAGTGTGTTCCAGACTTTACCAGTAGAGCATATGTAAGACTGAGCATAGCGGTTAAGTCTGGGGTCGGAGAGTTGGACAGAGAAAGGATGAGAATGTGTAGAAAGGCGTGTCGCACGAGCTCTTCTCAATGGAGGATGCATGTGACGAGAGAGTTCAGAAGAGCAGTGTCCGTTGTAATAGCGATAGTAAAGAGAGAGTGACGCAACAATTCGACGGGCAGAAAGAGATTGAAGAGAGTTAGTAAGAGCAGGAGAGTTGATGAGACGAAATATCCTTGACTCCACCTTCTCTAGGAGAGCTGTATGTGTGGAACCACCCCAGATGTGAGAAGCATACTCCATACAGGGGCGAACAACACCCCTATACAGAGCAAGCAACTGGGGTGGCGTGAAGTAATTTTGAAGGCGCCTCAGAACACCCAACCTCTTAGAAGCTTGTTTAGAAAGAGAAGTAATGTGATCTTTCCAAGAAAGATCACGAGAAAAAGAAACACCTAGAATATTAAGAACAGATGAAGGCTTAAGTTGTGTGTTTTCGAAGAAGATATCATATTTGTGTGGAGGATTGTGTCGAGTGGAGAGATGAATGAATTGAGTTTTTTGAGGCATTGAAAACAACCATGTTTTCTCTGCCCCAGTTTGAAATACGAGAAAGATCAGAGGTTAGTTGCTCCAAGGCTACCCTTCTCGAGTCTATCAACTGCTGTTGGGTGGGACGTTTTTCAAACTGGAAAGAATAATGAATTGTGGAGTCATCAGCATAGGAGTGGATAGGAGATGAGGTGATAGAGAGAAGGTCATTAATGAAAAGTAGAAAAAGTGTTGGTGATAGGACAGAACCCTGAGGAACACCACTGTTAATATATATATATATATATATATATATATATATATATATATATATATATATATATATATATATATATATATATATATATATATATATATATATATATATATATATATATATATATATATATATATATATATATATATATATATATATATATATATATATATATATATATATATATATATATATATATATATATATATATATATATATATATATATATATATAATATATATATATATAATATTAATATATATATATATATATATATATATATATATATATATATATATATATATATATATATATATATATATATATATATATATTCGTAATTTTATTCAATCGTCCCTTAAGTAGTTTGAAATTTTATCTTAATAAAATACTTTTAAAAAATTTGGGTAAGCAAATTGAAAGTAAAAGATGATGGAATTCCATCAACTGTGGATAAAGTCTTGATGGAATTCTTTCGATTTTTTAATTCAATACTTCAATGAAAATGGGCAAATTGATTAAAGATGAATGGAGATAGAGTTCCATCGATAAGAGAGAAAGGGAGATAGAGTTCCATCCACATGAGATAAAGGAAGATAGGATTAAATCGACAGGATATAAAGTGAGAGAGTTCCATTCAGGAAGGAGATAAAGAGAGATAGAGCTCCATCGACAATAGAAAAAGGGAGATAGAGTTCCATCCACAGAAGATAAAGGAAGATAGAATTAAATCGACAAGATATAAAGAGAGAGGGTTTCATCCAAGAAATTAAGGAAATTGAGTTCCATCGACAGGATGTAAAGGGAGAGAGAGAGTTTCATCTATTAAAGATAAAGAGAGAAATAATTTCATCCACGGGAGATAAAGGGAGATAAGATTCTATCAGTTAAAGATAAAATAACTTTATCTATACCAAAAAAAAAAAAAAAAAAAAAAGAGTTCTTTTTACAGGATTTTGAAGAAGGTAGAATTTGGGTATAATCGATAAGAGATAACGGGAAATAAAAATTAATCGATAGAAGAAAACTGAAGATAGAGTTATATCGATAAAATTTTAAATAGAAATAGAATTCTAAATATTAATTTAAAAATCACTGAATTTTAATTAAAAAATAATATCTCTAATTTAAAGGGACTGGAGATAAAGATTTAAATAATTATACTGATCTTTATTCGGATTAAACTTTGTATCGACATTTCAAACGAAGTAACCAGGAATTTTAAGGTTGTGGAGGAAACATTTTTACCACATAAGAGGGAAAAAGAGATGGGATACTAAACCTGAAATACAAAATGACTGAAAGAAAATATGTTACATTTTAAAATGGTGTTAGAAGAGTAATATTATT
>SEYY01002848.1:0-2500 GCA_009176605.1 Armadillidium nasatum | reverse complement strand
CTTTCATTTCGAAAACTTCTATTTTTTTCCTCTTTCTAGCGTTCAACCTCCATACTTCACTCCCATACGTAACCACTGGTATACAACATGCCTCAAACATTCTCACCTTCACCTCCCTTGGTAACCTTCCTCTATCCCAAATATCCCTCAAACCGCCTAACACCTTCTCCCTTCTCTTATTCTATGACAAACTTCATCACTCATATTTACATCAACCTCTCCAAAAATCACCCCCAGATACTTAAATACAGTGACTAACTCCAATTTCTCCCTACCTACTTTAATTTGTAAATCATCTTCCACAACCACACCCCTCTCTCCTTCCTCCCCATTTTTCATCCACAGCACTTTACTCTTACCCGCATTTACTCTTAAACCCAAATCATCACAACCATTTACAAACTCATCCACCAATACTTTCAAATTTTCATGTGTTTCAGCCAAAAGTACCACATCATCCGCATACATCAATACATTTGCATCCCACATATCAACATGTTCCCTCATTCTCACCCCTTTCCCTATCCTATCCATTTTACTAACCACTTTATTAATAAATAAATTAAATAACCCCGGAGACATTACGCAACCCTGTCTCAGACCATTATTTACATCAAAAAACTCAGTCTCCATTCTATTCACTCTCACGCATGCCCTGCTATTCCGATATAAAGCTCTTATACCTTCCCGAACTTTCTCCTCAATATCATACTCATTCAGGATCTCCCACAGCTTATTCCTGTCTACCCTATCGTAAGCTTTTTCAAGATCCATAAAGCACATGTACACATCCTTCTTTTTCTCTCTACTTTTCTCTTCAATCATTCTTAATGTAAAAACCTGATCCATACAACCCCTTCCTTCTCTGAAACCTCCTTGTTCCTCTCCTATTAACCCATCCATCCCTACCCTATTCAGTAAAATTCTTCCATACACTTTCCCTACAACGCTAAGTAAACTTATCCCCCTATAACTCCCACACTCAAACTTATCACCCTTACCTTTATACAAAGGAACCACACATGCATCCTGCCAATCTTGTGGTACCACACCCGATGTCAAACATAAATTAAATAATCTTAACATCCACTCTACCACACTCACACCCCCCTTCCAACAGCATTTCCCCACTTATTCCATCTTTCCTCAAAGCTTTACCTATTTCTTCTATAAGGATTATCCCCTCAGACTCATCCACCATCCCTCCCCTATCACTCATAACATCTACACTCCTACCTCCCCTCACATTTAACAACCTACTAAAATACTCCATCCATCTTGCTCCAACCTCCTTTACTTCCTGTCTTATTTCTCCGTCTAAGCCCTTAATTCCCCCTCCTCTCACCTCCCCTTTATTCCTTGCCTTATTCACCTCCTTCCAAAACATCTTATTCCTTTCTCTAAATCCCTCCACTATTTTATTACCCCATTTTATATCTGCTCTTTCTTTCGCTCTTCTTACCTCTCTTTTAGCAATCCTCTTTTTATCTTTATAAGACTCCCAATCCTCTATCTTATTAGTACCCAAAAAATTTTCAAAAGCTATCTTTTTATCTCTCACAACAATACTCACCTCCTCACACCACCATTCACTTCCTTTTCTTTTACACCTCCCTCCCACCCTTCTTATCCCACAAACATTCTTTGCACTTTCTACCAAAGATTCTCTTAACCTTCCCCATTCCACCTCCACTCCCTCAACAAGCACTCTCTTTTACCTCATCCATCTTAACCTAATCTCTCTTCTAAATTGCTCCCCCACCCCTTCTTCCTCCAATCTCTCTACTTTCACAACCTCTACTGCTCTACTTATACCCCTAATCTTTTTCCAACCTCCCCTTACTCTAATTTTACCCAACACCAAATAATGATCAGATATCCCTCTAGCAGCTCCTCTAAACACATTGACATCAAGTAATCTATCTCTTACTTTTTTCTTAATACATATATAATCAAGTAAACCCTTTTCACCATTTATCCCACTAACCCATCCACTTATGATTCAACTTTTTAACAAACCAAATTCCCTATTAATCTATTCGCCACGCATACTTCTAATAGACTCTCCCCATTTGAATTTCTGTCCCCCACCCCAAACGGGCCCACTACACCTCCTCCCCTGTCCACACCAACCCGCGCATTTAAATCCCCTAATAGGCACACATTTGTACTCACCTCAAAACCATTCAGCAGTCATTCAGTTTCTCCCAAAACACTCTTCTTTCTTCCTCATTTGCTCACACTATGCACATACAAACACCCATTCCTCTCTTCTAAACCTCAACTTCACCCATATAATTCTGGAAGATATTCTTTCATACTTTATCATGCATTCCCACCATCTTTCGCTCATTACTATTGCCACCCCTTCCCTAGCTCTCACCCTCTCTCCAACACCTGAATATACCCCTTTATATCCATTAAAATTGACCTCCCCTTTCCCTTTAAGTTTATATATATATATATATATATATATATATATATATATATATATATATAT
>SEYY01002847.1:0-49630 GCA_009176605.1 Armadillidium nasatum | reverse complement strand
TTTTATATAATATTATACCTTAGTGTTGTTAGTACATGTTCTTCACTGCGAATGACTGGTACAAAACACTAAATTAAGTCTTATTAATAAAAATAACACATCACACTATCTCTTATATATTATATCATAACTATCACATTTATCTTTCTTTGACTTTTGCGAAATATTTCATTTAATTTATTCTCTTACCAGTTTAATCATAATAGGAAGTCCTCTCTTCTAAATTTCCAATTTCAAGATTAACATAATAACTTCTATTAATTAAGTCTATACATATATATATATCAACATGTGTATAAATAACTAAGTAACAAATAAATTGTACTTTCAATAATAATATTCAATAGAATTCTCTTAAATCAATATTCTGTAAAAAGAAAAATAACTTTAATATACCATTATAAATTTCAAAGAATTTAAGTAAAATGATAAAATAAAATTTTACATTTCTACTAGTTGAGCAGGATTGAAGAGCTCACCAGCTCATCAGTTCGCTCCCACTCTCCACTTCACCGGGATAATAAAATGGAAAGTGTGTAGGTCAAGTATAAAAATTTGTGCGGTTTACCCTATTGGCACCGTCCCAAAGACCCAAACATACACTCGTTCTACATAAACAAGTTATAGAGTAATTAACCTGTGTTAACCTTAAAATTGACGAAGCTGGTTCTTGATTATTCACGGATTTGCGTTCTTCTATCAGAATTACTATGGTCCAAGGCTGAGAGAGACCAATATAGAATGACGAAGAACCCCATTTTGAGTGCACGGAATCGTCTGCTTCTTATTATACCCCTGTGAACATTCACATTTGCTCAACAATCATACAACCTTTTATAACTACTACACAGGGAAATTAAGATTGACAATTCGATTTTCTTTTATTATACTTAACGTAAATATAAATATGGATTATATACTTAAAACAAAATTTTCTTTTTGCAAAATCAATATTAATGACGGTTTACTATTTACTGGTAATAGTAAATTTTTCTTATATCTATGATAATGTTTACAAATCGTGGATGTCAATTTAGAAATCTAGGATGATGTTTTCTTTTTAATCTAGGATGGTCAACAAGACCTAATCTCACTCCAGTTATTAATTGTAGGTAAAACTTCAACCTCCCAAAACTCACGAAAAAGTGGAAACAAAGGGAAAGGAGAAGAAATGGAAAAGGTTAGTACAGACTACGTTCGACTACTTTAACCTACTTTATATTTTTCGTAACTTATATTTGAGATGGAACTTAGTTAAATGATTCAGCTACTTCCTTGACAGCCTTTGATTTAATTATTTAACAGGCTATTTCTTTATATTTCATATTCGAGCTCCTCACTCCTTATGAACACCTTCAGTCTAATTCGAGTAGAATCAACTTCTGCTCTGAATGAAAATTAGATTCGAGAGAAAATGGATTCCAAACCCAAAATTGAATACATTTAATTCAATTAATACACTTAATATTACTTATAGTACTAACATAATATACTTACATTTTATGTTCAGTATGTTTAATAACATTTATCACAACACATCACATTTTTACTTTAGAAAAGGTGAATTTTTCTAAGGTTATTATTTTCTGATCTACAGGAGATGAATAAACTAGTTTCCTCTGGTAATAAAAATATTAAAAATTAGCATTATGTCAAATTTCATAATATAGTTTATTCTTTAATTAATTTTTTTTTAGTTAACTGTTTTTTAATAAACTACTACCTTAGCCAGATAACTATTATGCAAAGTCACACTTCCACAATATAAGATTTTTCGTTTTTGTCTGAGAACGTATCGTTTTAGTTTTTCTATGAATTTATCCACTCTGTTTTGTGATTTTTACTATTTAAGAAATACACTTACAATATTTAGGATTATAAATCTCAATATTCTGTAATTTAGAAAAAATATTTAGTATCACATCACAGTACTTCACTTAAAGACTAAACAAACAAAAAATAATTATATGAATCTAACTACATATATATACAGGGTGAGGAGGGTGGATGAGCTCACTTGTGCTCAGCACTCTACTCCACCTCTCTCCGTTTCACCGGAGTTCGAAGAATTTTTGAGAAATCGGAATTAAACATGTGACCACTCCGTATATGCCTGCATCGAATGGGGCTGTGGAGAGAGTAAATTGGACTCTGAGTCAATATTTAAGAATGTCTGTCAAATGACCAGCATATTGGGATGATGATCTTTCTCAGGTAGTTCTGATTTATAATCACACGATGCATTCAGAAACACAACTGACACCTTGGGAAAATATATTGAAACGAGCTCACACTCTGAGTACAGGATTACCATTTTCCAGAGTGGAGGAATGTTTGGAAGAAGAACATCACTAATTTTTGTCATACAATATAAATCAATTAGTGGGCTTTAAAGTACACTTACCAGGTTATCTCGCCTTAAACAAATTTAGACCTAGGTATTATGGGCCATATAAAAAAATAGATTCAACCTAATGGGGTTACATATATAATAGAATCGGAAAAGGATGGAAAAAAGTACAAAGTTCACCATAGACAGCTGAGAAAATGGAAGATAACTCCAGAGTATATGCAGAATAATCCGGTATTTCAGAAGTACGCTCTTGAAGGGGAGGGTGATGTACAACCTATTAAAATAGAAGAAGAATCCTTAGAGGAACAGTTAAATAAAGAAACTGGATTAAATTCACCGGAAATAGAGGAAGAAAGCGAGGAATATGAGGAATCATTCTTTGAAGGATTTATAGTTGATAAAGAGAAACTAAAACAGATTAAATATAAATTAGTCATCATTGCCCAACAGCATGAATTCATTCAACCTCAAAGGTGACGAATAGAGTTGACGAAAGAGATTATACTTATGAGGAAGTGATTACTGATGAAGAGATGGAAGTAAATTCATTCTTGCAGTGGGATACTTCGGACCTATTGGAAGAGGCTGAGAGAAGATGGAAATTAACAAAGGCAATGATCTTGCCTTCTCCAATACCAGAACAGAACATATCTTGTGAATTAAATAACTTGAGGAAAAATGAGTTTTCAACACCTGTTATATTGAAGGAAGAGAATAATGAAGAAGTACCAGAAGAAAAAGGTGGGGAATGTTTCCAGACTATTGAATATTCATTTCTGGGGTTTGATGAAATAAATCGACTGAATGTTCTTATAGGAATGCAGATACATAAAAAGGATCGACCATATACTCGTTCAAGAGGCGCATGCTTGGACTTGCCTCTTGTTCACCCATATCTCTTGGAGAGAAAAAGGAGAAAATTAAAAAAAAAAATTATATTTAAAAACAAAATGGTGAAGTGAATGGATATATATTATGGAAGTTAATCTTGTTGAAAATTTAATCATAATTTCAATTAAATCGTATCTAAGATAGGTCACATTTGTGAAAGAAGATATGAGAAAAAAAAAGTTATTTTAGTTAATAACTTGATTATACTTTAGAGGAAAGTAGAAGGAAGTGCGTCAACAAAGACTTTTTCGATGGGTGGGGAGGAATGAAAAGAAGTTTCACTTTTTTTTCTCCCATAATAAAAATCACAGAAATAAAAAAGTTATAAGAGTTTGAAAATCTAAAGGAAATTAGTAAAAGACAAAAATAGAGAAAAAAGAAAGGGAAGTTCTAAAATAAAGACCATCAAATTGAAAACATAAGGAATTCTAATTCGCATAATCCCGAAATCTCGGGTAAGTAGAAAAAATTAACATATGTTGCATTATTATAACTTGAAAGGAGAAAAGTCTTAGAGAATATCTTAGTTTTAAAATACTGAAACGTAAATTTATTTATTTGGGGAAAGAGTAAGAATAAAAAATTGATTTTTGTTTGTTTTAATTTTAAGGTCCCACTTGGGAGTAGAAGACCAAATCCCATGTTGAGAGTCAAAAACCAGATACCATCTTAGGAGAAAAAGGGTCCTACTTTAGAGGTCCAAAACGAATATTCCAATTTATCCTTTGAGGAATTTTGGTGTTTTTATCAAATTTGAAAAATCAATTAAACAGCAGTAAGAATCCAACTACTTTAGAAGAGTTGTGATAAATTTCAGTTTGAAAGTGATGGTAACTTCAAAGGTATGGGTTAAGCTTTATTTATATTAAATTATTTTACATTATATGATAATAATATTCATTTGAAAGGAGTAAACATCCTTGATGATAACGTAATTTTTTTGGAATTATAAAAGCGGGGAATTATTAAATTTACTATTATTTTTTTATTTTGTTGGTGAATGTTGTGCATTGTTTAATTTGACACAGAATTTTCTTTGAGACTTATTATTATTTATTAATTTAGTATTTAATTTAAACATTATCATTTCCTTCAATATTATTTTAGTGATTTTAATGTTTTCCTTATTAATTTGATATTATTTAAAATTGTTTTCATTTATTGTTAGTTTGAGAATATTTATTCTTAGGATTAGACAAGTTCTTTATAGTTGTTTAGTTACCATATTTAAATTAGAGAATATTTATATTTAACACAATAACTAAATAAGTAATAGATTAGATAGGTGAGGCCTCTAGATTGAGTGGTTAGGTAATCATATATATATATATATATATATATATATATATATATATATATATATATATATATATATATATATATATATATATATATATATATATATATATATATATATATATATATACCTTGGTAATACGGTGGGTATGGTTCCAGACCACCGCCGCAATGCGAGTCACTTGTTCACTCGCTACAACATATGAACACCTTAAAACTGTTTACACTATCATTTATTATTTACGCAATAGCGCTAGGCTAAAAATAACAGTTTCAATTTAAAAATAAAATACGTAATGAAGGGTAAATAAAATAAAAATAATATATTTTAGCTTTAAAAACTTTATTAATATCATTGAAGGAAGTTGAAGGGGATTAGTGAGACTCTTCATCTGACCCTTCAACGAATCTAATTCTCTTGCTTGGTGGAGAGTCTAGCGTTAATGTTGATGGTTGTTGAGGCGATGATGGCTGTTGAATGATAGAATTTGAAGGTGTGGGTATTTGCGCCTGGCTTAATGAAGTTTGCTTCATTGAGCATCTTTTTCTCTCTCGAAGAATTTCAGTGTAGCATGTGATGTCGTTTAGCAATCTTTTGCCAACTTTCGAACTTCTCTCAAAGTTATTGTCAATTGATTCAAGTCCTTTCACAACTGTATGCAGTAGGCCTACATAATGCTCTAAATCTTTTGTAGACATTTCCTTAATTTCGTTGTCATCATCGTCATCAACAGCAGATTCAGCCTCTAGAAATAATTTACGTTGCTCATCGAGTAAAAGTAAATCTTCATCTGCTAAAGGTTCATCGTGAGATGCCAGCAATTCCGTCACATCTATGAAAGTTCTAGCCGGTAGCTTCTTCCAGAATAGGGCCGTTTCGTCAACATTGAAAATTTGTTGTTTGCTGTAGCCTCCTTCTTCAATTAATTCAGCTAGCTCAGCTGGATAACGTTCTGCAGCTTCCATATCAGAACTAGCTGCCTCACCTTGCACTTTAATATTGTGTAGCTGGCTTCTTTCTTTAAACCGCATAAACCAGCCTCTGCTTGCTTCAAACTTATCATCTTTAGCTTCGTCACCTTTGCTAGCCTTAATTGAGTTAAATAAAGTTAGGGCCTTGGATTGAATTAGACTTTGGCTTAATGGCACGTTATGACTCGTTTGATCTTTGATCCACAGCACTAACACTTTCTCCATTTCAGCAATAACATTGTCCCGTTTTCTTATTATTTTAATACTTTACGAGCAAGTTTTCGAATAATGTTCCTATGACGACGTAACTTAACTTTCTGAGGTTTATTTAAAGGAATTTTTCCCTCTTTGATTTTTTTCAATTTCATGTTTTATTTACATTGAGCTCGGATGTTTGTACGTATACATCTTTGTGTGTGTGTGTGTATTAATCACCCTTTCATGTTTAAGAGTTTTACTACGTGAAGGTATAAAATTTTCATATTAATTTTAATAAAAATATAAATAATTAAATAAATTAAAAATAAAGAATAAAAAATAAATAGAAAAATAAAAATTAAAAATATATAAAAAAAATGAAAAACAAAAAAAAAAATAAATAAGTGAAAAATAAAAATAAAAAGATTACAGATGATTGTTTAAGCCAAATAAAAATAACAAGTCTGGACTTGAATGCTAATAAATAAAGAAAAGGAATGACGTCACCAAAAATATGAACATGACGTCATAATATTTTTACATTCGTATATGATAGTGGTAAATATTCCCTCAAAAAATAAATTGTCACTAAAATGTGACGTGATGATGACGTCATGAATGTTTATGCATGCGTTCGCGCGTCGCGTTGCGTCATTCCGCGCGTCCGCAGAATATTGCGACATGCGGTCGCGCCCAAGCCTTATGCTGCGCCGCTCCGTGCCTCCCATGCCCGTGCCCACGGATATGGACCTGAGAGTAAATCGAAATCGTTGAAGAATATCTACTGACATGAAAACCTTGTGTTCTGAAAAATCAAAATTAAAATCATGATGGTGGATACCAAATCCAAAATGACGGAAACCATGTGTGTGTGTGTGTGTGTGTACGGAGTTGAAGAGCCATCATTCTCATTACGTGATTCATATATAAATATTATGTAAGAACCATAAATACATAATTGTTATGTAACAATAGATGATTATTATACAATCAATAAAATAATTTCGATTTCAAAGTCGAAAAATGAAAAGGTGGCACGTGAATAGAACAATTTCCTCATTTATTAAGATAAGACCCTATTTACATAGCACAAATTGTCTAGTTGTTGTTTGATGAACATATAGATATGGCTTCATGTCTTATATATATATATATATATATATATATATATATATATATATATATATATATATATATATATATATATATATATATATATATATATATATATATATATATATATATATATATATATCTAAGGAATGATCAAGTTGGTTCATTGATGGAATTCAAATCACAAGGTTGAGGTTTCGAATCCAGGTCTCACAATAGTGTTAAGTTCTTATCCTTTTTCCTGAATATTGGAGGACGTTTGATTCCAACTCAATAGATGGCGCTGCGGTGAAGGAAAAATGGCTTGAGAATTCAAAATTAAATTCAAGATGGAGAAAGAAAATCTATGAAGATGAAAACCACGTGGTCAAAATGATGAAAAGAAGTCCAAGATGGCGGAAGCCATGTGATCAAAATGACGGATACCATTGGTCAAAATTTTGGAAACCACCACCACCACGTGATGAAGAAAAATCTGGTTATCAAGAAATCCAACATGGTGGTCGGATAACGTAATAGTCTTGATAGCCTGTGCCTTGACGTCACATGATAAGGAATGTGCGCATGCGTAGATAACGTCATCACCGTGAGTGCCTGCATCCTGATTGGTCCACGGATGCCGCCAATGAGACCGGATGTTGTATGTGGTGCCGGATGATGCCTTACCCTCAGTTCCAGCTGACGATGGCACTGGCACTTCCTCAACCCTTAGTACCAGTTGACACTGGTACTCCTCTCAACCCTCAGTGCCAATGTCAATGGCACTCCCCTTATGCCAATGGGGCGTTGTCTATCAAGAGTGCCAGAAATGGCATTTATCCTTGAAATTTGGGATGACACTGACCGTGGGAAAAAAGGTCAAAAGTTGGCGGGGCTTAAAGAATTAAATGCCAAATAGGAGCGGGAATTAAAGGATTAACATAATTATCTTATTATCCGATTAATTATCTTATTATCCGATTACTTGGATTAAAAATATCTAACGAAAGAGTATGATTTCCCCTCACTTTCCACTGGAACTGGCACAGTGCCAGTGCCGCTTGCCAAGATCGAGTTCCTAATATATATATATATATATATATATATATATATATATATATATATATATATATATTATATATATATATATATATATATATATATATATATATATATATATATATATATATGCAAATAATCTTAGAAAATATGTTAGTTGAATAGTAGCCCCAAGGCTCTGAACATGCTCAAAAAGGCAATAAAATTTTTAATCAACAACTAGTTTCATTAAATTATCACATTATTAAACACAACATAAATTTGAGTGTGCTGCAATTGCTAAACCTCTTGTAAGTGATGTGAATGTCAGAAAAAGTTGGGAGTGATGCAACATTCAAAAGGATCGGACTGCCGACAAATGGAGGATAGTCCTTTGGTTAGTTGAATCAACTTTCAAATTGTTCTTAACTTCCTACCAAATTTACTTGTAGAGAGCACCATTCCAAGTCTGTAATTAGAACTGACTTCACATTTGAAACATAGAGGAGGTTCCTTTATGGTTTCCCCATAGTCACCATGCATGATAATGTGAGTGACAAGGTTCATCTTATGGTTTGGCACCATTTATTAAGATAAGATCCAATTTACATAGCACAAATTGTCTAGTTGTTGTTTGAAGAAAAATATAGATATGGCTTCATGTCTTCCCTGGCCCTCATAATTGCCAGACCTTAATTTCTTAGAGCTATCGTGGTCTGTATTGGAAAAGAGGGTCTGGGATCACTATTCACCAAGAACATCCCTATTTGAATTTGGTTTAGTTTTGCATGAGAAATAGTATAACATATTATGCGCCATCCAGGACATACCCAGAAGAATCCAGAAAGAAAGAAGGACGACCTAGGAGAATTGAGGCAGTTATAGATGCAAAAGGTGGTCCCAATATTAAGAAATAAATTAATGCATTTAATGTATGTTTCGGTATTTCTATCCAATCCTTATTATATATATATATATATATATATATATATATATATATATATATAATATATATATATATATATATATATATATATATATATATATATATATATATATATATATATATATATATATATTATATATATATATATGCTAGGGAAAAATTCTTTTACTCTACTTGCTATCAAACATGCTGCAAGCAGTTTTAGCTGTTTTAATGCATAGCTTCAGGCTCACTATATATTCAAACAATTTCATTGTTATTTGCATAAGACATTTTGTTTACATAATGTATGCTCACCATTGGATGCACTTTGTAAATTTTCTTTTAAATTTAATCAAATAATTTTCATTTTTATTATTTTAGAAACTCAATGACTTGGAAAGACTTGGAGCGCAAGATGAAGTGCGGTACACAAGTATTAGAAATCACCCTTTCTTCAGTGGTATTTCATTTGACACCCTTTATAAGCAAGTTCCACCTAAGATTTGTACTTTTATGCCCAAGGAGTTAGTGGAATCAGTAAGTGATTAAAACTTTTTTGATTTTTGTTATTGAAATGTCCTATTAATAACCTATCATATTAAATTCTTGTTACCTTTTTTGTTTTTTGAATGACATAGTATGTAAATAAAGACTCTCAATGAACACCTATAAACTTTTTGTCCAACAGCGAAGGAAACTGCACTATAGTTAAAAGGTTTAAAGATTAATTCTTGGGATATATATATATATATATATATATATATATATATATATATATATATATATATATATATATATATATATATATATATATATATATATATATATATATATATATATATATATATATATATATATAAACTATTTGGTAAATGGGTGAATTATTTCTTCTCTGTCATTCTATTTCGACCTTCCCTTCTTGCTGGAAACTTGCACTCATTTAACCTGTGCCAAAGAAGGGGAACCCCTCTTAACCTTCTAAAACTATCGTCCTATTTCTTTAACTTATGTTATTTCTAAAGTTTTCGAATCTATCCTTAAGAGAAAGATTTGGAAACATCTCAATTCTTCTAATCTTATCTTTCATAAAGAGAGCTGTTCTGTTGATCTTTTCCTTCTCTTTGACTCTTATTCCTCCGTACTTTGGTGTTTCGGTGAATTTTTTGTTAAAGTGCTGGGTATATTGAAAGCATTCAGTAGCTTTGATTTACAAACTTCTCTTTCTGAATCTATCCTTCTCTCTGATTTCCTTTCTGGTCGTTCTACAGCAGCTGCTGTAGACGGCCATCGTTCGTCCTTTAAAATCTATAAATACATGTCCTATCCCCAACTCTTTTCTACTTTCAATTAATGACCAATCTATTACTTTATGACCTATCCACTCTTATGCCAATGACATAACCCTTCATTATTCCTATCAGCTGAAAGACGTTGTGGTAGTAACCAACTTTAGTTTTAAGTGGTGGTGGTGTTTTTATTATAATTTAAGAATTGAGAAAATTAATTAAGTAAAGTTCGGAAGGGAAAGGAAAAAAAGGCCCTCCTTAGACTGAGGTAGGAACTGACCGGGGCCCCGGCCCCGGCTAAAAAATCAGGGAAAACCTGGGTTTGCCTGCCGGGGTTAAAATGGCAAATTATTTTTTTTTTAATTTTTTTTTTTAATTTTCAGCCGATTCTCTGGAAATTTTCAGTGTATATAGCTTTTTTCCTAGTGAAAAAAAAGTCCATTTCTAGCGTTTTTCTAAGTCTATAACTGCTAAAAAGTTTTTTTGAGGGGAAATTTGACCCTTTTCAAATGAATGGCGGGGCCAAACCACTTTTCGGAATAACTTGAAATTTGTATGTATATTCATAATTCTATTGGCAACGAAAACATGTAACAGACATTTGTTCCCAGAGTTATAGAAAAAATGTTATAAGCCCAAAACTGAACAACTATAGGAAAAAAAATTGAAAAAAAAATCCACCTTTTCGGTCAATAAAATTTAAAAAAAAACTATAACATTCCTTATTTTAGAAGGGTGCATAGAGGAGGGATGGGGCTACAAATTTTTCTCTATACTTTATTCGATGCGAGTCGTTGGTTTCGAAATATAGCCTCTCAAAAAATGTCCATTTTTGACCAAATTTCAAATATTTTCAAAGTTTGAAAGGCTATATCTAGCTTCAACCAAAAAGCATTTAATAATGCACTAAATAAAAATTGGAGCCCTGTCCCTCCTCTAAACAATATCCAAAAATAAAATAAATGATAGGTAGCGTGTTTTTTAAATTATTTTTTTCTCGGGAAGGGTACGATTTTTTTATTTTTTTTTTTTTTAAATTTCTAGTGCTTATATCTTTTTTTCTAGATATGATATTAAAACATCTGTTCTCACCAATGCAAGAAATTGAGGCTAAGATTATTCAGTTAAATTTTCAGCTCATGTGGACCAGTGGTTTGACCCCGTTATTCATTTTATTCAACTTTGTGTCCAAATAACTTTCAAACCGTTTTAGACTCAGAAAAATGCTCAAAATCAACTCAGAATTTTGAGAAAAAAATTCATATTCCATGAAAATTTCAGCTCAATCAGTCAACTAATAATAAAAATTTTGTTAAACAAAATATAAGAAAATTAACATATTCCTGCTTTTTTAAAATTTTCTCTTTATTTCTGTTTCTTTTGACTACTCCTTTTCTGCTAGTGAATGTTCATTTTTGTGTTTTGGTTTTATGCCCCCATTAAGATTTGGTTGAAAATTTTTTACTTGTACCTTGTAAAGTAGGAAGTTAAGAAAATCAATTACAGCAAGAAAAGAGTGTTAACAAGAACAATAACAAGAAAAATAAATAAACGAGAAGTAAAAACAGCAGAAAGATGAAAGATTCAGAAAAACAGGAATTAGGTCCCAAGAATCAAACAATCAAGAAATCTTGCAAAATTAGCTAAGTGAAGTATATATATATTTTGTTCCCGAATTCAAAAAAAACTACGTAAAGAGACAGAAAATAATGCAGAAATATAAAAATATAAGAAATAATGTTAAAGTAAATCTTTTAATTAACAACCCATTCGAAGTAAATAAAACACTTTGTAATATACAATGTTTACTAAAATATCATAGGTTATGTTACATACTTGCTTGGTTAGTAACAACAACAAAAAAAAGATGGCCAAGTTGCCAGATTATTCTTTGCATAATAAATAGTAGCCAAATAAAGAAATGCTCTATAAAAATAATGAATAAACAATATTTTCTTCAACACTCTCCCTTATTGTTTATTCTATAAAGGCTAGTCCATTCCTAATTTTTCATTCAGGATCATGAGTCTTGGCTTGTGTAGTGGCTTTGTGAGTCCATCTGCAAGTTGATTTTCACTGCTAACCTTAAGTACCTCAATTTCATCATTCTGAACTTTTTCTCTGACAAAGAAATGGCGTACCTTTATATGTTTAGTTCTTTTGTGAAATTCTGGATTCTTGCTGAGTTTGATTGCTGCTTCATTGTCAATCCAAAGAGTGGGCTTCTTGTAAACTTTTGTGATCTCTCCTAGAAGTCGATGAATCCAAACAATTTCCTTTGTTGCTTCACTAGCTGCCATAATTTCAGCTTCTGTTGTTGAAATTGCAACTGAGCTTTATTTCCTGACTAGTCCATGAAATTGCACCTCCAGCATATAGACATACAATTCCAGTTGTTGAATGTCCTGTTTTCTGGTCTCCAGCATGATCTGCATCACTGTATCCTTCTAGATGATTCTGTTCACTATTACTTCTATAAATGATACCTTTTTCCAGAGTACCTTTCAAGTATCTAAATACTCTTTTAACTTTTGTAATATCTTCTTTTGATGGATTATCTACACTTCTGGCAAGATAACTGACAGTAAAAGCAATATCTGGTCTTGTTCCTGTTGCTAGATATAGAAGAGCTCCTATAGCTGATCTGTAAGGGAAACTCTCCCTGGTTTCAATGTCATGTGTAACTTTATCTTTTATAATTGGAGTTGACACAGCATTGCAATTTTCCATACCAAATTCTTTTACTATTTTCTTTGTGTAATATGATTGACTGATTTTCTTTGAACCATCACTTCTTGATTCAATTTCAATTCCTAAAAAATAAGTTGCAGGTTTATATGTAATTTTAAATTCTTTCTTTAATTCTTCTAAAAAGTTTTGTGATTCTTCATGACTTGTTGATGCAACTAATCCATCATCAACATATAATGCAAGTAATTTCTTATGTCCATTCTGGTCTCTTATATATAGACATGGGTCAGCTGTACTTCTTACAAAATTCAGTTTTGAAAGGAATTTTCCAAATCGTTCATTCCAACATCTGGGTGCCTGTTTAAGCCCATACAAACTGCGTTTCAATTTGCATACTTTGGTTGTCCCATCTTCAAAACCTTCAGGTTGTTTCATATATATTTCTTCTAATAAGTTTCCATAAAGAAATGCTGTTGATACATCAAACTGCATCAAGAACATATTTTCTTTAGCTGCCACACTTATTAATGTTCTCACAGTACTCTTGTTTGCTACTGGACTAAATGTTTGTTCATAATCAATACCTTTGCTTTGACTATAACCTTTTGCAACTAATCTTGCTTTAAATTTGTCAATTGTTCCATCTGAGTTTTCTTTTATTTTGTAAACCCATTTACTTGCAATTGCTTTTCTTCCTGGTGGCAGTTCAACTAGTTCCCATGTTTGGTTTTCTTTCAATGATTGCAATTCATTTTTCATTGAATTGATCCAATTTTTCTTTTGTTTACTTTCCATAGCTTCACTATAATTTTCTGGTTCTTTCATATCTTCTGATAAATACATACTGTAATCATCAAATCTTGATGGTTTTGTAATTGTTGATCTATTTCTTAATATTCTTGTATTTATTAGTGCTATCCTGTTCTATAATTTCTTCTGTTTCTGAATCAGATACTATTTCTGTATCAGATTCTGTTTCTGAATCAGATTCTATTTCTGTATCAGATTCTGTTTCTGTATGAAATGGATTTAACCTAATTTCATAATTGCTATCTTCCAATTTTGTGTTTTCTTCACCTAATATTGGAGGGGAAAGTTCTTCTTTTTCAAAAATTACATCTCTACTTCTGAATATTGAGTTATTTTTCAGATCAATAAATTCTATAACTTTCATCACTTTCATACCCAATTAACACACCTGATCTTGCCTTTGGGTCCAGTTTTCTTCTTTTTTGATCTGGAATCCAACCACTGCATGGAGTTCCAATTATGCGTAAATGCTTAATTCTGGGTTTTTTATCATACCATATTTCATAAGGCGTTTTCTCATCAATTGATGATTTTCCAGTCCTGTTAAGAATATATGCTGCTGTGTTAATTAATTCTGCCCAACACTTTTGTGGAAATTTTGCTTTTGAATACATAAGGGATCTGGCTACTTCAACTAACGTTCTATTTTCTTTTTCTGCACCTCCATTCTGTTGTGAAGTGTAGGGTGTTGTTAGTCTTTGTCTCACACCATATTTCTGTAAGAGTTTTCTTATAGATTGATTATTAAATTCTAAAGCATTATCACTCAGGAATTCTTTGAATGGGTGCCCCTGTACTCTTGCTTCTGTGAGTATCTGCTTTAGCTTTTCTATAACTTCTGATTTTTCTTTAATAAAATATACAAATCTCATTTTTGAAAAATCATCCTTGAAGCATACAAAATATCTATAACCTGAATAAGATGTCCCTTGAAATGGTCCACATACATCTGCATATAACAATTCTCCTTTTTTTTTGAGCTGTTGGCCTTTTACCAAACTTCTGACGATGCATTTTTCCATTTATACATCCTGAACAATTTTTGTCATCAAGGCAAGTTTCAATGTTTAGCTCTCTTTTGATCAAGTTTCTTATGTGTCGTCTATCCTGATGTCCCATTCTTTCATGATATAGCTGCAGCTTATCCTTTTCTTCTAGGACATTTACTTCTGGTGGTGAAATTCCTGCTTTCATTGCAACTTTGAATAGGCCTTCATTTGGTCTACGATAGCCACAAAAATAGTTTTTTCTATCTACCATAAAACTACATTTGGTAGGTCCAGAAATAAATTTGCTACATGGATGTTTATCATGTGCTGCTAATACTGAGAATAAATTTTTCTTAATATCAGGAACATGCCAAACATCATTCAAAAATAATTGAGATATTTTTCCATTTACTAACTGATTTCTACCTCAATTAATCCATGTCCTAACACATTTGCCTCCTGACCATTTGCTGACTTAACTTTGACGATATTATTAAACTCATTATAAGTTTTAAAGTAACTTCGCTCATTTGTTATATGTTTTGTAGCTCCATTATCAAAATACCAATTTTCTTTATCATCTTCTTCAGAAATAAATACTGTATCATCTACAGCTAGCGTAAACACATTAATTTCTGTATTATCTTTTAAATTACTCATATTTCCAGGCTTTACTCTTCTTTCTGACTTTGTTTGCTTTTCTGGTTTACCATCTGCAATCCATTTTCTGCAATCTTGGATCCAGTGACCTTTTTTGTGGCAATAATGGCATGGATATTTCTGACATTTATCCATTGTTTTGCTTTCTCTATGATTTTTCTTTATCATCACAAGAGCTTCATGATTTACTAATTCAGCCTTTGATGCCATTTTATTTGCTTCTGTGCATAGCCAATTTACCAAATTATCTATGTTTCTTTCTTTATTATTAGTATTGTACCATAAGCCAAGTAGTTTGAAAGTTTGAATATTCTTTTGGTAGAATTTCAAAAATTTTGCAAATAAGAAATATCTGTGGTAATGCACTTTCCTTCTTCTCTTGAAGTTTCACAATTTCTTCTTGAAGACTACTCCAAAGCTGTCTTATTGAAGATAAATTACCAGCCATATCCAATTTCTCATTCCATTTGTGGGCAAAGAAATTTGAACAAATATCATAGACTTTGTTCTCCTCAACACCCGCAAAGAGATTATGAAGTTCCTTCCATACTTCATCTGCCTTCATCAGATTTCTTATCTGAGCTCTAACATTTTGGCTAAGGGTTGAAACTAACAAAAACATTACATCTGATTGTGTTTTGTTGAATTTTTTCTAATTTCTTTCTGTACACATTTCTCTCTTCAACTGTGGCTGTACTTCTGGGTTCTTGTGGTTTTTCTAATTTTCCATTGATTGCTTCTGTTGCATCTGGAATACCACTTCAACTTTATCTGTATAAGATATTTCCAATCATCCCAATTTCTTTTGCCTTGAAGAGGATCAATTTTGTGTACTAGGCCTGATTCTTCCATTCTTTTTACTTTACTTCAAACTGGGCTTGCCAATAAGAAACTAACTTCTAACTACGGACTGCTGCCATGTTAAAGTAAATCTTTTAGTTTAGTTTAATTAACAACCCATTCGAAGTAAATAAAACACTTCTGTAATATAACATGTTTACTTAGAGAAAAGAAAAAATATCATAGGTATGTTACATACTTGCTTGGTTAGTAACAACAAAAAAAAAGATGGCCAAGTTGCCAGATTATTCTTTACATGATAAATAGTAGCTAAATAAAGAAATGCTCTATAAAAATAATGAATAAACAATATTTTCTTCAACAAATAAAAAACTCAGTATATAAGTACTAAAAATGGCGGCTAAGACTTTGAAATGTAAACGACGTGAACATTCTACGGAGGTTGCTAAAATTAAAGGGAAAAACGGGAATTTATACGAAATGTGAGAGAGAAAATGGTACAAAATGTATTTATGATATATCTATTCAGAATAGAAAGTGTATTGGAGCAGTCAAGTCATTCTTTTGTGCTCTCATACAGGAAAGGTGTCTATAATTACTTATATACCAATTAAGTTACAAATTATGAAATTATATTTATCTGGATTGATTATCTAAAAGAATTATTTTATCATGAATCCAATATATATATATATATATATATATATATTATATATATATATATATATATATATATATATATATATGGTACGGATTATTTGAGTGTGTAAAAACACGTAAGTTTAGAATTTATACAAGAATTGAAATTAAAAGCTTAGGCTGTATATATTTTCATCGCGATAATTACGAGTTTATAAGACTGAAGTTTTAATTGTAAGTCTGTAATTTGAATAAGAATTGAAACAGAAGCATAGGCTGTATATATTTTCATCACGATAATTACAAGTGTATCAGACTACTTGAAGCTTTAACCATAAGACCGAAAATGGCGGCTAAGAATTTGAAATGTAAATGATAACATTCTGCGGAGGTTGCTAAAATTAAAGGGAAAATGGTACAAAATATATTTTTAGTATTGGTTAAGTATTTTTAGTATTGGGATAAGAATTGAAATTAGAAGCTTAGGCTGTATATATTTTCACCAAGATAATTACAAATTTATAAGATTAATAGAAGCTTTTAGTGTACTTTCAAAAGTTTACGACAAATGAACAACGTTAATTAAAATTGAATAGAGGTAATAGCTATATCTATACTAGTTACCTGTCTGTAAATATAACTGAAGTTTTGACATAGTTGTTTATATGTTAAGAATCTGAAGATCTCTATTCTAAATAAAATATAAACTATTGTAGAAGCTTGTGCTATGTATAATAAATATTTGAGTTAAAACTTTTGTTTATAGATATAACTAAAGATTTGTTATATTTCCTCCATCGTATAGATAAATAAAAGTTTGTTACAACAATTTTCTGCTAAGATAAATAAAATTTTTGTTTGATAAACGTGAATATTTTGACGTTCATAATTTGACGAGTAATTAGATTATTGCAATCATGAGTTAATTAGACAATAAACAATTTATGATATTTCATTAATAAAGAAATAAATAAAGAGAGAATTGAATTTCTTAGGTTGTTTATATGTATCAGAAATTAAACAGTTAGTAACTATTGAAGTATTAATTCGAGAGAAAATCTTTTGGACTAATCAGGAGTTAATTGGAAAATCAATACTTTTAAAGACTAAACATAAATTATAATAACTGGGTGTATATATATACGAAGAGATTATATGAAACTTGATAGGTTAAATCAACATTACTGTACAATTAATAACGTAAAAGTGAATCTTAGAATTTATTTTGTAATTATACACGTGTTAATGATTTTGGATTTAAGATTATTTCACAATTATATACGTGTTAATTGAGAGAACCTTCGACGTTATTTTATAATTAACTACGTGTTATTAAATTGGAACTTCGAATTTCTTCTATAATTACACACGTATTATTGCTTTTGAAATTGAGATTGTTTTAAGATTCTATTTGATATCTGTGTGGGTAGATATTCTTATGTATAATAAATCATACAGGATAGGAGCATTTTATAGAGCTCATGATCAGAATCTAGTATTAGATGAAGAAATGGTGAAGGAAATCAAGGTAGCTTGTGAAAATAATGTAAAAGCGATAGTCATTATGGAACAATCATGGATGCATAAAGCTTCAAGGTGATCTAGATAGACTTCTTGGTTGGGCAGAGAGGTGGCAAATGAACTTTAATAGTAAAAAATGTAAAGTTCTTCATGTAGGTTACTCAAATGAAGGATTTAATTATGAAATGGATGGGGATTGGCTTGAGCCTGTGGATCAAGAAAAGGATTTTAGGTGTGATTATTAGCAGTAATCTGAAGGTGGGTGAACAATGCTTGGAAACAAGGAATAGAATTAATAAGATGTTAGGTATAATTAATCGTAATATAGTTTACAAGAGCAAAGAGGTTATAAGCAAGCTATATAATAGCTATGTTAGGCCAGCATTAGAGTATTGTGCACAGGTTTGGGTTCCTCATTTAAGAAAAGACATAGATATGCTGGAGAGAGTACAACGTCGAACAACAAGGATGATTTCTGGCTTTGAAAATAAGAGCTATGAAGAGAGGTTGAAAGAGTTAGGAATGTTCTCAGTTGAAAGGAGATTTCTCAGAGGGGATATGATTCAAGTTTACAAAATATTTGCATCTGACATTAATACAGAGATTGAAAAATACTTTATAGTGGACCATGGAAGAGTAACTAGAGAACATGATAAGAAAATTAAAAAGAAGCCATGCCATCTCGATCTAAGAAAATACTCTTTCAGTAATAGAGTTGTTAATTTTTGGAAGAGATTGTTGACCGTGATTCTCTTGTCAAATTTAAAAGGGGGCTAGATAGATATATGGATGGTTTAGGTATTATATAACTTAAGTAAGCCAAATTGGCGGGTAAATATGAATTTTTAGATCAAAAGATCAACCTATGACTAAGCCTAACGGCAGTTTTTTGTAGTGGGTGATGGTTCATTGAATGTTGCATGTATAATTGGGCTTAATTTATTTTTATCTTTGCATGAATGAACTGATAACTAAGGATAGGATAGACCTAGTCTTTTGTGCATGTATTAGTATTGTTATTGTTAGTATTTGTTTGGATTGTGGCAGTCACGATAGGCCCTTGTGGCTTCTAACTGTCTCTATGTTCCTATGTTCTATACTTGTTACTTGATTTGAACTTCAACAGTAGTTTATAACTGACCATGTGTTATTAGATTTTAATTTTCAAGATTATTCTACCATTGACTACGTGTTACTGCTTTTTTGAATTTTAAATTGTTTTACATTTATATTATTTTAAATTATTTTACGTTTTTTACATTTTACTTAGCCCTTATTTTATGAAATTGCTCTATTTACACAAGTGATATCTCTTTTATATTTTAAAATTATTTCATAACTATACATGTGTCATTGAAGGAACATAGGAATTATTTTAGTTCTACACGTGTCATCGAATTTGGACATAGAAATTATTTTACAATTATACATGTGTCATTGACTTTGAACTTTGAAGGATTTAAATACATTTGATTGTTTTTGAATTTTAAGAATTTTTTTTTACAACTATACGTAAATGGATTTGATAATTACACACGGATTACTATGTTTGATTTTGAGTAAATTGGATATTTCTACCTAATAATGTTTTGTTTTGAAGTTTAATTAATACTAGACACGTGATATTATTAATACTTTGTCAATATTATACATTCACATGAACATAATTTAATTTGACAATAGTTGGCCGATTTAAAGCAATTATTTTGTCATCAGTTAATATGCAAGATTTAGTTTTAAAAAGAAATAACAACTGTCTTCAGTCTTAATTGGTTTTCATTGAAAACTTTTACTTCAAAAAGAATTATTAGTTAATTAAAATTATTTTATTCTTGTAGTTTTATCTTGAATGCAAGTAATTATATGAAATTAAATCTATTATAAAACTCAATAAGGAGAATACTTTAATACTAATTTATTTTGAAAGATTACAAGATAAACAACTATAATATAGAATTAGAGTATAAATTAAATAAAAGTAAATAAGAATTTACTTAAAAACCAGGATAATAAAACAAATTTAAATTATTAAAATAAAACATCTAATTTTATTAAAAAGAATAAATAAATATTTGTTATTAAATAGACTGATTCGAAGAACTTCTGATAAGCATATTGATTTACGCCGAGCCATTGAAACTGAAATAGACCACTCCTGATAGAAATAAATTAAACCAATTGAAAGGAAAGAAAATACAACGCAATACCCGAAAGATAAAAATAAGTAAAGTTACGTTAGCCACTATTATAATTAAGACAATACAACTTTAGTGGCTACGACAACGTCCCTCACAACAGAAGTTAACTGACTAGGAGGGTGCCCTTGGAGTAACTGATCTCTGGTCTCTTGTATATCAAATTGGGGCTTAGAAAACAGTCATTTTCAATGCCTCAAAATCTCAGTTCCTTCCTCTCTCTACTCGGCACAACCTTCCACACAGATATGCCATCTTCAACAACACTCTACTTAAATCTTCATCTGTTCTAAATATTCTTGGTGTTTCTTTTTATTGTTATCTTTCTTGGGAGGATCACATTACTACTATTTCTAAGAGCCAGGTGTTCAGAGATACCTTCATAATTTCTTTTAGTTATCTCAATTGCTTGCTCTTTGTATTGGTTATTCACCCCTGTATGAACTACGCCTCACATTTGGGTTGTTTTCACTTATACAACTCTCCTGAAAAATGTGGAGTCTAAGGCTTTTCTTGTAAACTTTCTTGCTTCACATCTGAGGTGTTTCCACTTACAGAATTTTCCTAGAAAAGTTGGAGTCTAGGGCTTTTCGTCTTATAAACTCTCTCCTATCTCTTTCTGCCAGTCAAACTGTTGTGTCATTTTAATATGGCTATTACAACAGACACTGCTCCTCTGAACTCTCATGTCGCATACCTCCTCCATTGAGAAGAGTTCATGCAATACTCCTTTTCACACTGTCTTATCCTTTCTCAGTCCAACTCTCAGACTCAGACTTAATCCTTATGCTCAGATTTAACTACTGGTTAAATCTAGAACACCCTCTTTATTTATTTTACTTCCTGTGATATATATATATATATATATATATATATATATATATATATATATATATATATATATATATATATATATATATATATATATATATATATATATATATAGTAGGGGATTGTTTGGACGCTAAAGAAATGAATAAATATCAATTTTACTTTATTTTAAAGTCACATAAAGGAAGAAACTACGTGATTGTAGACAAAGAATAAGCAAATGATATATTAAAGTAATTACCAACTAAATATGAGGTTCCGTTCTCCCCAAAGTAGCTATCTAAGGATTATGACGTTACTACCCTAAGAGAAATAGAGATTTTGATAAAGCGAAGATTGTCATAGGTAAAGCACAATAAATGATGAAATGTAAGTTATGAAAGCGAACAAAGTTTAAAGAAGAGAACACCATCTCAGTTACTTTCGGCTTTTCAAAAACAAGCAGTAAAACATATGATGATGTTTTCACTTAGAAAGGAAGAGGAACTCTGTGAAGTAGAAAATCTCTGCAAGATTTTAAGACAAGATGAAAAGTTGGGAATAATCCCCTATATATTAGTCCACACGTCAGTGCGAAGCATTGTAAAGTACTTTACGAAAGGTTTTAGAGCAAATGAAACCATTTTCAAGCGAAGACTTCTTCCTTGGATTACAAGTAGATCAGCCTGAGCCGATGAAGCTGACATGGGAGGATTAGACACAAAGATGATGGTGCAGAATCCACAGGAAGGGTGCCAGGAGCAGAGGATGCATATTCTGTGGATGAAGAAGTGAATGCGGAAGATATAAGGTTTGCGGAACAGATGCAGAAGCTGATGTAGACTCTGAGGATGTAGGAGCGTATGTGGCAGGAGCAGATGTTGCAGACTAAGTGGAATTAGGTATGAAAGCTGGTTTTAAACGTTCGATTGAAACTATGTCCAACCTGTCATTTGGAATTTGAAGCACATGTCGAAGAGCTCAAGAACTAAGAAGGGACCTGTATAGGGTACCTCCAAGCATCGTCTGATATGATTGACACTGACATACACATGAATACATGTTTTCAAAGATTCTGGTGTATAACAGGGACCTGAGATTTTTTTTTTTTTTTTTTTTTTTTTTTTTTTTTTTTTTTTTTTTTTACAGAACGACACCACTCACGGGCAGAGCCCTTTTCAAGGAAGCCACACACACATAGGGAGAAAACTCGTTTAAACACACTGACACACCTAACGCACAACCCTCAGGTGGGCGCAGACATAAGCCTTGAAGAGAGGAAGATTAAATACAGAAGGAAAAATAGATGATGGTAGAGAGTTCCGAAGAAAAGAAATGGCTGGAAAGAGGGAGGCACAACAACGGGCTAGCCAGGGGTTTCCAACGTCCACACAAAATTGGTGCGAAAGCAGGGCACCCCTTGTGCAACGAGGACGACGCAACGGTGGAGGAATGCGAAAGGCCAATTCCCTCGTGCACCTGCCATTATAATACCTATAGAAAAGAGATAGCGCGATAACGTCACTACGTCGCAGAGATAGAGGGTCAAGAGAGTTTTAAAGTAGAGTACAGTTTATTAATCTTTTAGCTTTTGACTCAAACTCTATCCAGAAAAGAGGAGTAGACGGAGCCTCCCAAATGTGAGAACAGTACTCTATACAAGTGTGAATAAGGCCCTAATATATTTGGAGTAACTGCTCAAAAGAAAAAAATTCTCGCAGTGTGAACAGAATTTCCAGCTTCTTAGAGGCCGCTTTAGCAACCATTGTGATATGTGGTTTCCAAGACAGTTTGTTGTTTATGTTTAGACCAAGAATATTAATGTTATTTACAGGTGAGACTGGAGAGCCATCGAAGAGCATAGGAAAGTTAGGAGGTGTTTTTGAGAGGGAGATGTGAAGAAGTTGAATTTCACAAGGTTGCTATGACCTCACCGGGAAATCCCATAAAGATCAGCAAGAATAGAATCGGAAAGTTGAGGACTAGAAGCAAAAGAGGGAGAATATTTGAAATGAGTAGAAGAATGTAGAGTTGAGTCATCAGCATAAGAGTGAACAGAGTTAGAAGTGCAGTTGAGAAGATGTTAATGAGGAGAGCCATGAAAGTAAGCTTAGTCCGTCGAAGAACATCCCTGCAACGATTCCGAGCTGAATGAAAATTAACAAGAGTGATGGGGAGAAGGAGAGTTTTTCCATTTACGATAGGCATTGTCTCTCTCCCGGAGGACAGAACAGTTGCCATCGAACCATGGATTTTCAGGAGAAAAAGATTTAGTTGAAGATGAAATGAATCTGCCCATCCCGTGAAGGATTACGGCCCCTACCTTTTCAGCAGAGACAGAAGCGTCCCCCGAAACAAAGCAAGATTCATTCCAATGATAGTTAGCAAAGAAGCGGTGCATTGCCCCCCAATTAGCCCGATTTAAGTTCCAGAAAGTACGTTTAGGGCATGGTGGAGCTGTTGGAGAGAGAGCATTATAACTAAGAGCTATAAGATTATGGTCAGAGTTACTAATAGGAGGGAAAATGGTGTATTTATATCTAGAAGTAGTGGTGAAGCATAAATCAAGTGTATTCAAGAATTGGATAGGACGAACTGGAATATGTGTGGGTTCCCTAATCAATTTCTCCAGGTCGTTAAAAATGCTGAATGATTTGGCCTCCTTCCCACCTGCATCAGTATAAGAGGAACCCAACTATTCAGTTTGGTGTACGTTGAAATCCCCTAAATAGAGTACCTCAGCATTTGGATGAGAAGAAGTGACAGTCTCGTGAGAAGTAGTAAGATGTATTAAAAAAAAAAACTGGAAAATCTGTTCCATTTGGGGAGCAGTAGCAGAAACACAAGATAATAATAGTAGTAGGAAGACAAATTTTTAGCCTTAAAACATCGAAATTAGGAGATTCTAGATTTACGAGACGTGTCACAGGAGTGTTAATGTTAATATAGGCACAGACTCCACCCTTTAAAAAAAAAAAAAAAAAAAAAAAAAAAAAAAAAAAAAAAAAAAAAAAAAAAAAAAAAAAAAAAAAAAAAAAAAAAAAAAAAAAAAAAAAAGAAGGAAATTGTGAAAAAAGTTGATTAGATACTTTAAGATTGCTAGATAAAAAATCCCTGTCCTGCTGGGTCTCAGACAGAAGCAAAAGGTTAGGTCGAGAGGTAGTGAAGTGGTGTTCAGCAGATGCGAAATTAGATCGAAGGCCAGGAACGTTACCAAAGATAATAGAAAACTCCCGTCTATGCCCAACCCCACGATCACTCAAATTAGACAGTAAAAAAGAATGCTCACACACAATCACCCACTCTCGCAACGCACAATATCGTAAACTAACATTCAAAAAATAATTATTAAAACTATTAAAAATCAATATTAAAAATATTAAAGGTATAGTTATTAAAACAAATTATGAAGTAAACTCATACTAAAGAAATTTAATTGAAAGACTGAAGAAAATATATAGTAAATTTGAAACGGTAAAATTTACTTAGGTTAAAACAATACTTATCTGAAAATTACGAACTTCATTGACAAAAAAAATAATTTATAATTAATTAAAAACACTAAAAGATTTAAACACTGTACAATTAAAGAAAAATTTAAAACATACCACACATTTAAAACTAAACAAAAAAAAAAAAAAATACACCCTCTAGCATTTTAGCACCAACACACACAACCTTCCACTAAGATAATAATAATATATATATATATATATATATATATATATATATATATATATATATATATATATATATATATATATATATATATATATATATATATATTTCTGCAACATTCGCGGTCTTTTTTCTAATTTCTCCTTTGTAGAACACCATCTCTCTTCTTCTAAACCTCATCTCTTGTTTCTAACCGAAACTCAGTTGTTTGTGTGTGCTGACAGCAAACCTTATTATGTTACCTCCTACTGTCTCTATCCTCAATTTTTAGCCAAAGGCGGTTGTTATGCATATGTGCGCTACGATGTTATTTGCTCTCGTGTCTCTAATTTGGAGTCTCCTGAATTATCTACTTTATGGCTTAAGTCTCTTGCAATTCTACTACTAAATTTATTTGTTCTGTTTATTTATCTCCTAATTCTACTGAGTATCCAAAATTCTTCGACTATTTAAACTCCAAAATAGAGCACATTATCTCTTCTTCTCCTTTCTCCGAAATCATCATTTTATTTGATTTCAATGTTCACCACCGCCAAAGGCTTTCATCTAGTTCTCATGATCCAGCCGGTGAACTCGCCTGCAACTTTTCTATCCAAAACAACCTCTAGTAGTTGGTACAATTCCCTACCGTATCCCTGACCGCCTTGGTGATGAACCCAACATGCTTGATCTTTTTCTTACTTCTTATCCTTCTCCTTATACTTTTAAATTCTTTCCTCCTCTGGGTTAATCCGATCACCTTCTTATCTCCGTATCTTGTTTTGTCTCCTAAGTCTTCCGCAAGAACGGCCCCCGCCTTCGGCGAGGAGACGTTTGTGGCGCTTCGGTGCTGCTAACTGGTCTGATTTGCGGTTGTACTTCTCTGATTTCCCATGGAATGATTATTGCTTTCGTGGGAGGGGTCCCTCGGAGTGTGCCGAGCGTAGGACCGAGGTGATTCTCTCTGGCATGGAGTCGTACATTCCATATTCTTTCCCTTCTACTAAACCTAACAAACCTTGGTTAACTCTACTTGTCACGCTATCCACAGTAGAGATGCTGCCTTCAGAGATTACCGTCGTCTTTAAACTCCTGAAACTCATTCAATTTATATTTCATCCCGGAATCGTGCAAAATCTATTCTTCGAGATACCAAAAACTCTCTTCTCCACCGCAAATACAATAATCTTTCTGGATCCTCTTCCTATTCCCCTCGCTCTTTTTGTCATTTTGCCAAAAATGTCAACTCTAACTTTGCTTCTTCCTCTTTCCCTCGGCTAGTTTCTTCTGATGGCACTGACATTTTACCTTCTACTAAAGCTGAACTCTTCGCTCATACTTTTGCCTCTAACTCTACCATAGATGATTCCGGAGCCATTCCGATTCCTTCAACCCCCTCCAACTCAGCTATGCCTAAGATTAGAATTTCTTCTAAAGATGTCATTTCTGCTCTCTCTGAGCTTAACACCAAGAAAGCGTAAGGACTTGATGGTATTCCTCCTGCGGTTCTCAAAACTTGTGCTTCCGAGCTTGCACCCTGCCTTGGTAAACTATTTCCTCTTTGCCTTTCTACTTCGACCTTCCTTTTTTGTTGGAAACGTGCGCTCATTCAACCTGTGCCGAAAAAGAGGGACTCCTCTCGACCCTATAACGACCGTCCAATTTCTTTAACCTCCGCTCTTTCTAAAGTTTTCGAATCTATCCTTAACAGGAAATTTGAAAACACCTTAATTCTTCTAATCTTATCTCTGATCGCCAGTATGGCTTTCGTAAAGAACGTTCTACTGGTGATCTTCTTTCCCTACTTTCTGACTCTTAGTCCTCCGCTCTTCAGGTTTTCGGTGAATCTTTCACTGTGGCGCTAGACATATCGAAAGCCTTCGATAGAGTCTGGCACAAAGCTTTGATTTCCAAACTTCCCTCTTTCGAAATCTATCCTTCTCTCTAATTCTCTTTCTGGTTTTTCTATAGCAGCTGTTGTAGACGGCCACCGTTCTTCCTATAAATCTATAAATAGTGGTGTTCCTCAAGAATCTGTCCTATCTCCAACTCTTTTTGTAATTTTCATCAATGACGCACTCTCTATTACTTCCACTCCTATGCCGATGACTCCACCCTTCATTACTCCTTTCAATTTGAAAGACGTCCCTCCCAACAGCAGTTGATAGATTCAAGAAGGATCGCCTTGGAGCAACTGACCTCTGATCTTTCTCTTATTTCAAATTGGAGCAGAGAAAACATGGTTGTTTTCAATGCCTCAAAAACTCAATTCCTCCATCTTTCTACTCGACACAATATTACACACAACTATGATATCTTCTTCGAAAACAATCAACTCAAACCTTCATCTGTCCTCAATATTATCGGAGTTTCTTTTTCTCGTGATCTTTCTTGGAAAGATCATATTATTTGTCTCACTAAACAAGCTTCTAAGAGGTTGGGTGTTCTGAGGCGCCTTCGTGGTTTTTTACGTCACCCCAGTTGCTTGCTCTGTATAGGGTTGTTGTTCACCCCTGTTTGAAGTATGCCTTACATATGGGGTGGTTCCACACATACAGCTATTCTCGAAAAGGTGGAGTCTAGGGCTTTTCGTCTCATCAATTCTCCTGCTCTTACTAACTCTCTCCAGTCTCTTTCTTCCCTTCGAATTGTTGCATCACTTTCTCTATACTATCGCTATTTCTACGGACATTACTCTTCTGAAATCTCACGTCGCATACCTCCTCCATTGAGAAGGGCTCGTGCGACACGACTTTCTTCACATTCTCATCCTTTCTCTCTCCAACTCCGACCCCAGACTTAACCGCTATGCTCACTCTTACATATACTCTACTGGTAAAGTCGGGAACCCGCTCCCTTTCTCTGTTTTCCACATATCATTTATTATAGTGTGAACGTTTCAAATTATAACGCTGCACAATCTAAGTCTTAAAAATTTCTAATTTAAAATATAAACCAAATATAAATTCATTAGCTATTTGTAAAATACTAAAATAATAATAATAATTAAAATAAAATAATAAAAATATAGGAATAATAATGATATTAAAATAACAAACAAAAACCAAGACAAAAATCGAAATTTTACAACACCAAGAAATATTAAAAAGGCTGGACTATTTTGGGAAAAAAGGACTTCATCATTGTGTGAAAAGAACAGTAGAAGTAGCTTGATCATTTAAGGATGAGGAATGAGGTTTTATATATAAAGACACAAGGAATCTATCCCAATGCTTCTCAGATCCTCATTAATTTACTTATTAAAGTGTGCCAGCTGTAATGCGGCGTATGTAGGCCAAACTGGTCTACAATTATAAATGAGGATTGATAAGCATAGAGGAGTTTCCTTCAGAACTGACCTTCCTCTCTCTTCTCCTGTACACTCTACCATAAGAGACCATGGAGATACCCACCCTTTTTCTTCTTCCGATTTCTCTATACTCCGACATTTGTCTTCTCTTCTTGATCGTAGGATTTTGGAGTCTTTATATATAAAAACTCATTCCCCATCCTTAAATGATCAAGCTACTTCTACTGTTCTTTTCACACAATGATGAAGTCCTTTTTCCCAAAATAGTCCAGCCTTTTTAATATTTCTTGGTGTTGCAAAATTTCGACTTTTGTCTTGGTTTTTGTTTTTATTTTAATATCAATATTATTCTATATTTTTATTATTTTATTGTAATTATTATTATTATTTTAGTATTTTAAAAATAGATAATGAATTTATATTTCATTTATGATTTAAATTAGAAATTTTTAAAACTTAGATTGTGCTGAAGACGGACCATATTAAGGTTTTAAACGTTCACACTATAATAAATGATATGTGGAAACCCTTGGTGTTGGCTTTAACCTTTCTGATTATATTATATATATATATATATATAATATATATATATATATATATATATATATATATAATATATATATATATATATATATATATATATATATATATAATATATAATATATATATTTTGATAACCACTATAATTATAACATTTGCACTGCGATTTATATTCAGGATAGAACCTGGTCCATGTTGACGCTACGCCCAAGTTGTGGTCGGGGAAATATTGAAGGGACTTTTCACTAGGCGAGATATGTCAGTAGAAGTTCTGGATTATTTCCTTTTGAACCATCAGTGGAGTAGTGGTGAACACAACGAACTTCCATCTTTTGGGCACCGGGTTCGATTCCTCGAAATTATAAAATCACTAGCAGTTAATAAAATTATAAATTATATATATATATATATATATATATATATATATATATATATATATATATATATATATATATATATATATATATATATATGTTTTAAATGTCTAATTTGAGTGATCCTGGGGTTAGGCGTAGACGGGGGTTTTCTATTATCTTTGTTAACCTTCCTGGCCTTCGATCTAATTATTCATCTGATGAACACTACCTCTCGTCCTAACCTTTTGCTTCTATCTGATACCCAGCAGGACAGGGATTCTTTATCTAGCAATCCTAATGTCTCTAACTACAACTTTTTTTCACAATTTCCGTCTAAGCGGTGTAGTCTGTGCCTATATTAACATTGTCACTCCTGTGACACTTCTCGTAAATCTAGAATCTCCTAATTTCGATGTTTTATGCCTAAAAATCTGTCTTCCTACTACTATTATTATCTTATGTTTCTGCTACTGCTCCCCTAACGGAACAGATTTTCCATTTCTTTTTATATCTATCTTACTACTTCTCATCCAAATGCTGAGGTACTCTATTTAGGGGATTTCAACGTACACCACACTGAATAGTTGGGTTCCTCTTATACTGATGCAGGTGGGAAGGAGGTCAAATAATTCAGCATTCTTAACGACCTGGAGCAATTGATTAGGGAACCCACACACATTCCAGATCGTCCTAACCAATTCTTGAATACACTTGATTTATGCTTCACCTCTACTACTTCTATATATAAATACACCATTTTCCCTCCTATTGGTAACTCTGACCATAATCTTATAGCTCTTAGTTATAATGCTTTCTCTCCAACAGCTCCACCATGCCCTAAACGTACTTTCTGGCACTTTAATCGGGCTAATTGGGGGGGCAATGCGCCGCTTCTTTGCTAACTATCATTGAAGTGAATCTTGCTTTGTCTCGGGGGACGCCTCTGTCTCTGCTGAAAAGGTAGGGGCCGTAATCCTTCTCGGGATGGGCAGATTCATTCCATCTTCAACTAAATCTTTTTCTCCTGAAAATCCATGGTTCGATGGTTATTGTTCTCTTGTCTTTCGAGAGCAAGGCAATGCTTATTGTGAATGGAAAAACTCTCCTCCTCCTATCACTCTTGCTAATTCTCATTTAGCTCGGAATCGTTGCAGGGATGTTCTTCGACGGACTAAGCTTACTTTCATAAAAAGAAAGTGCATTGACCTCCATGGCTCTTTTACTGGTAAAAATTTCTGATCTCTTGTCAAAAATATCTAATAACTTTTGTAAATCTGCCTTTCCTCGCCTTATTCGCTCTGGGTTCTGTAGCTAATACTCCCTCTGAAAAGGCTAATCTCTTCGACCTCCATTTTTTTCATCTAATTCTACCCTGTTCGATTCTGGCATCCCTCCTTCTACTACTTCTCCTCTCAGGTGTCCCATGCCTCTACCTGTAATTACATATGATCGGGTGCATGGGATCCTGAAATCTATGAACTTCAGTAAGGCCAGTGTCCGGGATGGCATTCCCCCTCGTGTTTTGAGGGAGTGTGCTTCCGAGTTAGCGCCTGTCCTCGTTCAGCTCTACTCTCTATGCCTTAATACTAATACTTTTCCTCAGATATTGGAAGCATCCATTTGTTCAGCCGATCCTGAGGAAAGGTAGCCTCTCTAACCCTTCTAACTATCGACCTATAGCCCTCACTCGTGTTCTATCTAAAATTTTTGAAACTATCCTCAACTCTCATTTTCTGGATCATATGGAGTCTCATTCTCTTCTCTCTGATCACCAGTATGGCTTTCGACGTTCGAGGTCAACTGGTGACATACTTTCCTATCTTACTGATCTATGGTCTTCTGCCCTTAGGGACTTCCGGGAGTCTTGTG
Organism: Armadillidium nasatum; assembly: GCA_009176605.1. NCBI lineage: Eukaryota > Metazoa > Arthropoda > Malacostraca > Isopoda > Armadillidiidae > Armadillidium > Armadillidium nasatum. Next base: position 18,728 of record SEYY01002847.1, on the reverse strand, counting down.
TGGTGGAGCTTGACATATCCAAGGCTTTTGACCGGGTATGACATGCGTTACTGCTCTCCAAGCTCCCTTTAATACTACTATTAATAGTGTTTGGAGGTTAGTACCAAAATTAAAAAAGGAGTAATTATAACCCTAACTTTAAGAGCACTACGTATATGTAGTCTTCAAAACCTTAATTATGAAATTAAAACTATAATCGATACCTTCACAAAGTTATCATACCCTCCAAACACTATTTATAGTAGTATTAATAAAGCCAAAAAAATATTTAATAAAAAGGATAATAACTCAAACACAAAAAACAACAAATTTAATAATTACAATGAAACATTAATACTAAATTCTGATGTAAATATGAAATTTGAGCATATTAATATTGTAACTAAATACAGTAACACCCTGGGTAAATTATTCAAACCAAAAATAGACAACAAATCGCAATCCGCCATTTTTTGGAATTCCATGTTACTCTTGCAACGAAGTTTATATTGGAGAGACCACAGACATCAATAGACGTAGGTATCAACACTCATATGATCTTCACACTTATAACCAGCTCTCACCATTAATATCCCATCTGCATAAAGAAGGACATATGATTAAAATAAACAACTTTAAAACACTAAAACATATTAACAATCACAATTTCCGAAAGTTTTACGAAGCATTTGCAATAAAAAACAGTATAAATTTCAATCGAGACATCGGAAATTAAAAAATAGACAATATCACAAACAACTATTTGAAGCAGTCCTCATCTTGTGACAACATCAAACATACCTTGGAAGAATGGGCGGGAAAGAACGAATTAAACAACCAACCAATTCAGAACTCATAATTAAGAAATTAAGTCAACAAAACAACTCTCTTCTTGACATACCCTGAAAGAGGTGGAATGAAAATATTCCACGAAAGCTAGGATCTGTCAAATTTATAAGAGTATGTAATGTTATCAATAAAGTTGATTTAAATAATTGTTTTTTTTAAAAATAGTGATTATTAGGGAAAAAGAATATTTAAATACATATCTCAGTGCGAATCAAATTAGCACAAAATAATTGTGTATATATATATATATATATATATATATATATATATATATATATATATATATATATATATATATATATATATATATATATATATATATATATATATATATATATATATGGTGTAATATGGCAGTAGAGCTTGATCGTACGGCAACGCTCCATGAATGCAAAGGCAGAAGCACACGGAACTCAAATTCCCTCATGCGAGATATAAAATTTCTCATGAAGGTGTCGAAGTCCTGCTTGTTCGAGAATCAAAGAGGTCAGCAGGACACGAAGAAGTTTTGCCAGTAGCAGCCCGAAATGGTGAAAGCCCAGAATCATTGTTGATACAACGCCGACTGAGAAGAACTATAGGCAGCGAAAGCAACCAATCGTTCTCCCTGGCGATCAAAGCATATTTTAGGGTTCTGTGGAACTTCTCAAAAAGACCTTTGAACTGAGGATGGTAGGTAGAGTTTCGAAGTTAGTGAAAGCCGCCAATTAAGTGAGAAAGGTCTGAGAAGAACTCACTCTCAAAAGGAGTACCTCTGTTTGTGATAATGTTAGGCATCCCGAATCTGGAGTTCCACTGGAATAAAGTGTACTAAACGGACTTTGCGAAAATGCTGAACGTAGGAAAATCTTCCATCCATTTCATATTACAATCAAGGCAGGTTGGAGGTAGCTATAAACGATACAAGAGTTGCCAAGTGGGGAAACAGCAGAAAAAGGGCTGACAATATCAACCTGAACAGTCTCAAAGCGTTGCGAAGGGATTTCCGAAGGTTCAACTGGAGATTTGGTATGACGATGCACTTTGAAAACCTGTCACTGATGGCACTCCCGAACCCATAAGCTGGTCCTTATCCAAGTTGTGCCGAAAGTAACGTACCTTAATAACTAAGGGACGTCTTTACCTTAGAATGGAACAGCGCAGGATCGATGCAGGTATATTCGACTACAAAATTTGAATTTCACCAAACGAAATTGCGCCAATCTCCTAAGTTGTATCCCTATTGATTCTGGGTATTCATCGTTTCAGGATGTTACCGACAAAAATCTTTTGTGTCCTACTGACATCTTGGCTTCCACCTCTCGGAATAAGCAGGACTTTGACACCTTCATGATAAATTTTATTTCTCGCATGTGGGATTTTTGGTTTCTCGTGCTTCTGACTTTGCATCCATCCCAGGACACTTATATACCAGAATCCTTGTAAACATGTACTCATGTGTATGTCCGAATCAATCGGCTCAAGCTTGCTTTAAAAGCACCCTATACAGGTCCCTTCTTAGTTCTTGAGCGCTTGAACCGGTGCTTCCAATTACAACTTGCAGATGGCAGGTCGGACATGGTCTCTATCGAACGCTTAAAACAGCTTTTGTACTAATTCCACTTCGTCTGCAACATCTGTTCTTGCCACTCCTGCTCCTACATCCTCAGAGCCTACATTTTTACATTTTCCGCTTTTGCTTCATCTGTTCAACCATCCTCAGACCTTGCATCTTTCACATCCATAGAATCCACATCCTCTCCCCATCACCTGTAGTGTGTCTTCTTCCTCCGTTAGCTTCTTCGTCTCCGGTCGACCCACTTGTAGTCCAGAGAAGTCCTCGCTTAAAGACTGTCTCACTTACACCAAAACCTTTCATAAAGTACATTACAGTGCTCTTTGCTGGCGTGGAGACTTCATATATAGTGGGATATCCCAACTACAACGCTTAAAATAGCGATTAGTGAAGCAAGCAACCTTCTCTCTTCCCCTAAAATCGTTTGAGAGATTTCTACCTTACAGAGTTCCAATTCCTCTCTTTGTGAAAACATTCTTCATGTACTTCTTAGGATTCTTTCTCTAGCAATCTTAATGTCTCTAACTACAACTTTTTTCACAATTTCCGTCTAAATGGTCGAGTCTGTGCTTATATTAACATTATCACTCCTGTGACACGTCTCGTAAATCTAGAATCTCCTAATTTCGATGTTTTATGGCTTAAAATCTGTCTTCCTACTACTACAATTATCTTGTGTTTCTGCTACTGTTCCCCTAATGGAACAGATTTTCCAGTTTTCTTTCAATATCTTACTACAACTCACGACACTGTCACCTCTTCTCATCCAAATGCTAAGGTCCTATATTTAGGGGATTTCAACGTACACCACACTGAATGGTTGGGTTCCTCTCATACTGATGCAGGTGGAGGGAGGCCAAATCATTCAGCATTCTTAACGATCTGGAGCAATTGATTAGGGAACCCACACACATTCCAGATCGTCCTAACCAATTCTTGAATACGCTTGATTTATGTTTCACCACTACTCCTTCTAGTTATAAATACACAATTTTCCCTCCTATTGGTAACTCTGACCATAATCTTATAGCTCTTAGTTATAATGCTTTCTCTCCAACAGCTCCACCATGCCCTAAACGTACTTTCTGGCACTTTAATCGGGCTAATTGGGGGCAATGCGCCGCATCTTTGCTATCATTTGAGTGAATCTTGTTTTGTCTCGGGGGACGCTTCTGTCTCTGCTGAAAAAGTAGGGGGCGTAATCCTTGACGGGATGGGCAGATTCATTACATCTTCAACTAAATCTTTTTCTCCTCAAAATCCTTGGTTCGATGGCAATTGTTCTTTTGCTCTTCGTGAGAGAGAGAGTGCTTATCGTGAATGGAAAAACTCTCCTTCTCCTATCACTCTTGCTAATTTTCATTCTGCTCGGAATCGTTGCAGAGATGTTCTTCGCCGGACTAAGCGTACTTTCATAAAAAGGAAGTGCGCTGACCTCCATAGCTCTCCTGCTGAAAAAAATTTCTGGCCTCTAGTCAAAAATATCTCTAACAACTTCTGTAAATCTGCCTTTCCTGCTCTTATTCGCTCTGATGGTTCTGTAGCTAATACTCCTTTGAAAAGGCTAATCTCTTCGGCCTCCTTTTTTCATATAATTCCACCCTGCTCGATTCTGGCATTCCTCCTCCTACTCCTTCTCCTCTTAGGTGTCTCATGTCTGTACCTGTAATTACTCATGATCAGGTGCATGGGATCCTGAAATCTATGAACGTCAGGAAGGCCAGTGGCCCGGATGGCATTCCCCCTCTTGTTCTGAGGGAGTGTGCTTCCGAGTTAGCGCCTGTCCTCGTTCAGCTCTACTCTCTATGCCTTAATACTAATACTTTTCCTCAATGCTATTGTTCAGCCGATCCCGGAAAAAGGTAGTCGTTCTGACCCTTCTAACTATCGACCTATAGCTCTCACTTGTGTTCTGTCTAAAATTTTTGAAACTCTCCTCAACTCTCATTTCCTGGATCATTTGGAGTCTCATTCTCTTCTCTCAGATCACCAATATGGCTTTCGACGTTCGAGGTCAACTGGTGACATACTTTCCTATCTTACTGATCTATGGTCTTCTGCCCTTAGGGACTTCGGGGAGTCTTGTGTGGTGGCGCTTGACATATCCAAGGCTTTTGACCGGGTATGGCATGCGTCGCTGCTCTCCAAGCTCCCTTCCTTTGGATTTCCTCCTTCTCTTTGCTCACTCTTGTCTAGTTTTCTCTCAGATCGTTCCATTTCGGCACTTGTAAATGGAGCGACCTCTTCCTCCTTTTCTGTCAACTGTGTTGTTCCTCAGGGTTCCGTTTTATCGCCAACTCTATTCTTATTTTCATTAACGATCTTCTCAACTGCACTTCTAACTCTGTTCACTCTTATGCCGATGACTCAACTCTACATTCTCTACTCATTTCAAATCTGCTCCCTCTGTTGCTTCTAGAGTTGCTTCTCGTCTTCAACTTTCCGATTCTATTCTTGCCGATCTGGATGGGATTTCTCGGTGGGGTCATAGCAACTTTGTGAAATTCAACTCTCTAAAAATTCAACTCCTTCACATCTCCCTCTCAAAAACACCTCCTAACTTTCATTTGCTCTTCGATGGCTCTCCCGTCTCACCTGTAAATAACATTAACATTCTTGGTCTAAACATAAACAACAAACTGTCTTGGAAACCACATATCACAATGGTTGCTAAAGCGGCCTCTAAGAAGCTGGGAATTCTGTTCAGATTGCGAGAATTTTTTTCTTCTGAGTAGTTACTCCAAATATATAAGGGTCTTATTCGTCCTTGTATGGAAGTACTGTTCTCACATTTGGGGGGGCTCCGGCTCCTCCTCTCTTCTGGATAGGGTTGAGTCAAAAGCTAAAAGATTAATAAACTGTCCCCTACTTTCAAACTCTCTTGACCCTCTGTCTCTGCGACGTGACGTTGGCGCGCTATCTCTTTTCTACAGGTACTACAATGGCAGGTGCTCGAGGGAATTGGCTTCTCGCATTCCTCCACCGTTGCGTCGTCCTCGTTGCACAAGGGGTGCCCTGCTTTCGCATCAATTTTGTGTGGACGTAGGAAATCCCAGGCCAGCCCGTTGTGGTACCTCCTCCTTTCCAGCCACCTCTATTCTGTGGAATTCTCTACCATCATCTATATTTCCTCCTGTATTTGAACTTCCACTCTTAAAGGCTTCCGTCTGCGCCCACCTGAGGGCTGTGCGTTAAGTGTGTGTGTGTGTGTGTTTGAAAGATTTTTGACCCTGTGTGTGTGCCCCCTCCTTGAAAAGGGCTGTGCCCGTGAGTGGTGGCGTTCTGAAAAAAAAAGAAAACTTAAATTCCGCTTGTTTTTGAAAAGCCCAAATTTAACATAGAAATTTCTTTTTTAGACCTTGTTTTCATTCATAACTTACGTTTCTTCAGTCATTGTTCTTTAATTGTGACAGTCGTTTTGTGAAATCCTCACTTTCTATTGGCGTTGTTCATTTGGGGTAGTTAAGTCATAATCTTTGAATTACAGCTGTGGGAGAATTAGTGGGCCATGTTTTTTACTTTATAATTACGTAAGTATTTTATTTATATTCTTCATTATTTAAAATCGCGTTGTTCCTTCATTTATGTGACTCAAAATAAGGTAAGCTTGATATGTATTCATTGTATTTCTTTTGCATCAAACTCCAACTTAAAATACACACACTATATATATATATATATATATATATATATATATATATATATATATATATATATATATATATATATATATATATATATATATATATATATATATATATATATATATATATATATATATATATATATTTTTTTTTATTTTTTTTTTTTTTTTTTTTTTTTTTTTTTTTTTTTTTTATCACCTCTGGTGGGCAAAGGCCAGAAACCTACTAAAATTCCACCAGAGTTAGGGGGAAAGACGGAAGCCTGGTCAAATTAAAGGCCGACGTGACCTGATACACGACGTTTGAAGATGTGTAAGTCATAGGAAGTTGGAAAAATAGAAGAAGGGAGTGTGTTCCAGACTTTACCAGTAGAGTACATGAAGAACAGAGCATAGCGGTTAAGTCTGGGGTCAGAGAGTTGGACAGAGAAAGGATGAGACTGTGTAGAAAATCGAGTCGCACGAGCCCTTCTCAATGGAGGAGGTATGCGACGAGAGAGCTCAGAAGAGCAGTGTCCATTGTAATAGTGGTAGTATAGAGAGAGTGACGCAACAATTCGACGGGCAGAAAGAGATTGGAGAGAATCAGTGAGAGCAGGAGAGTTGATAAGACGAAAAGCCTTAGACTCCACCTTTTCCAGAAGAGCTGTGTGAGTGGAACCCCCCCAGATGTGTGACGCATACTTCATTCAGTTGCGAACAACACCCCTATACAGAGCAAGCAACTGGGGTGGAGTGAAGAAATGCTGAAGGCGCCTCAGAACACCTAACGTCTTAGAAGCTTGTTTAGAAAGAGAGGTAATGTGATCTTTCCAAGAAAGATCACGAGAAAAGGAAACACCGAGAATATTAAGAACAGATGAAAGTCCGAGTTGAGTGTTTTCGAAGAAGATATCAGTTGTGTGGAAGATTGTGTCGAGTAGAGAGATGGAGGAATTGAGTTTTGGTGGCATTGAAAACAACCATGTTCTCTCTGCCCCAATTAGAAATACGAGATAGATCACAGGTCAGCTGCTCCAAGGCAACCCTCCTTGCGTCTAGTAACTTGTTGAGAGGAGAGCCTTTTAAATTGAAAAGAGTAATGAAGGGTGGAGTCATCAGCATAAGAGTGGATAAGAGATGAAGTAACAGAGAGAAGATCATTAATGAAAAGTAGAAAAAGTGTTGAGGATAGGACAGATCCTTAAGGAACACCACTATTAATAGATTTAAAGGAAGAGCGGTGGCCGTCTACAACTGCTGTTATAGAACGGCCGGAAAGGAAATCAAAGAGAAGGGCACAGAGAGAAGGATAGATTCCGAAAGAGGGAAGTTTGGAAATCAACGCTTTTTGCCAGACTCTATCGAAACCTTTCGATATGTCTAGCGCAACAGCAAAAGATTCACCAAAATGCCGAAGAGCGGAGGATCAAGAGTCATAGAGAAGGGAAAGGAGATAACCAGTAGAGCGTTTCTTACGAAAGCCATACTGGCGATCAGAGATAAGGTTAGAAGAATTGAGATGCTTCCAAATCTTCCTGTTAAGGATAGATTCAAAAACTTTAGTAAGAACGGAGGTTAAAGAAATGGGACGATAGTTAGAGGGTTGAAAGGGGTCCCCCTTCTTCGGCACAGGCTGAATGAGCGCTCGTTTCCAGCAAGAAGTGAAGGTTGAAGTAGAAAGACATAGACGAAAAAATTTACCAAGGCAGGGTGCAAGCTCGGAAGCGCAAGTTTTGAGAACCACAGGAGGAATACCGTCAGGACCATACGCCTTCTTAGTGTTAAGCTCAGAGAGAGCAGAAGTAACGTCTTTAGAAGAAATTATAATTCTAGGCATAAATGAGTTGGAGGGGGTTGAAGGAGAAGGAACAGCTCCGTAATCGTCTAAGGTTGAATTAGAAGCAAAAGTATGAGCGAAGAGTTCAGCTTTAGAAGAAGGCAAAACGGCAGTTGTACCGTCAGAAGATACTAGAGGAGGAAAGAGGAAGAAGCAAAGTTAGAGTTGACATTTTTTGCAAAATGACAGAAAAGGCATGAGAAAGTAGAACCAGAGAGATTGTTGCATTTTCTACGGAGAAAGGAGTTTTTAGTGCTACCGAGAATAGATTTTGCACGATTCCGGGATGAAATATAAGTTGCATGAGTTTCAGGAGTTTGAAGACGACGGTAATCCCTGTGATGGATAGCACGAGAACAAGCAGAGTTAAACCAATGTTTGTTAGTTTAGTAGAAGGGAAAGAATATGGAATGTACGCCTCCATGCCAGAGAGAATCCCCTCAGTTATGCGTTCTGCACAGTCAGAGGGACCCCTCCCACGAAAACAGTAATCATTCCATGGAAAATCAGAGAATTACAACCGCTGGTCAGACCAGTTAGTGGCGCCGAAATGCCAAAAACGTCTCCTCGCCGAAGGTGGTGGCCGTTCTTGCGGAAGACTAGAAGAGACAGGACAAAATACAGAGATAAGAAGGTGATCGGATGAACCCAGAGGAGGAAAGAGTTTAACAGTATAAGGAGAAGGATAAGAAGTTAGAAAAAGATCAAGTATGTTAGGTTCATCACCAAGGTGATCAGGGATACGGGTAGGGAGATGCACCAACTGCTCAAGGTTGTTCTGGATAGAAAAGACGAAGGCGAGTTTACCAGCTGGATCGAAAGAACTAGATGAAAGCCATTGGCGGTGGTGAACATTGAAATCACCTTATATGATGATTTCAGAGAAAGGAGAAGAAGAAAGAATGTGTTCTATTTTGGAGTTAAGATAGTCGAAGAATTTTTCATAGTCTGTAGAGTTAGGAGATAAGTAGACAGAACACATAAATTTAGTTGTAGAGTTGCAAGAAAGTTTCAGCCATAAAATAGAGAATTCAGAAGACTCCAAAGTCTTATATATATATATATATATATATATATATATATATATATATATATATATATATATATATATATATATATATATATATATATATATATATATATATATATATATATATATATAATAAAATTATAAGACATTTAAGTTCTCTGATAAAAGGAAGTAATGGCCCCTCCCCCCCAGGAAAATTTTCTAATTATGCCTGTGAGGGATTACCGTCTTCTTCAAACTCCAGAAACTCATTCAACTTATATTTCATCCCAGAATCGTACAAAATCTATTCTTCGTGACACCAAAAATTCTTCTCTTTCGTAAATGCAATATCTTTCTGGTTCCTCTTCCTCTCTACCTTTCCTTCTTCCTCTTTCCCTCCTATAATTTTGTCTAACGGCACAACTGTCATTTTACTTTTTACTGAAGCTGAACTTTTCGCTCAAAGTTGTACCTCTAACTCTACCTTAGAATATTCCGGAACTTTTCATCTTTCACACCCTTCCAACTCATTTATGCCTAATATTGTTATTTCTTCTAAAGATGTCATTTCTGCTCTCTTTGATCTTAACACTAAGACGGTGTATGGACCTGATGGTATTCCTCCTACAATTCTCAAAACTTGTACTTCTGAGCTTGCACCTTTCCTTGGTAAACTAATTCATCTCTGTCTCTCTACTTCGAACTTCCCTTCTTGCTGAAAACGTGCCCTCATTCAGCCTGTGCCGAAGAAGGGGGACCCATCTCGACCCTCTAACTATCGTCCAATTTCTTTAACCTCCATTCTTTCCAAAGTTTTCGAATATTCTTAACAGGAAGATTTGGAAACACATTAATTCTACTTATCTCTGATCGCCAGTATGGTTTTCGTTAAGAATGCTATACTGTTGATCTTCTTTCCCTTCTTACTGATTCTTGATCCTCCGCTCTTTGACGTTTCGGTGAATCTTTCACCGTGGTGCTAGACATATCGAAAGATTTCGATAGAGTCTGGCACGAAGCTTCAATTTCCAAACTTCCCTCTTTCGAAATCTATCCTTCTCTCTAATTCCCTTTCCGGTCGTTCTATAGCAGCTGTTGTAGACGGCCACCGTTCTTCCTATAAATCTATAAATAGTGGTGTTCCTCAAGGATCTGTCCTATCCGCGACTCTCTACTTTTCATTATTGACCTCTCTATTACTTCATCACCTATCCACTCCTTTCACTTTGAAAGATGCCCCTCTCAACAGCAGTTAATTTTCGCAAGAAAAATGACTTTGGAGCAACTGACCTCTGAACTTTCTCGAATTTCAAATTGGAGCAGAGAAAACATGGTCGTTTTCAATCCCTCAAAAATTCCATTCATCTTTCTACTCGAAACAAATATCCAGACAACTATGACATCTTCTTAGAAAACACTTGACTCAAACCTTCAATGTCTTCAATATTTTCAGTGCTTCCTCTTCTCGTGATCTTTCTTGGAAGATCACATTACTTGAGTTTTTGACTTGCCTTTGTTGGTCTCAACCACGAAAGAAAATACCTTTTAAATTTAAATAATTCATTACACAGGCCTGTGTTTGAAAACCTTTTGTAGCCGGTTTGGGTTTTGTTAACTGATTTTTAGCAACTCAAACACGCTGAATCCGAAAATGTAAGTCATTTTATCCAACCAGCTCTAGTTCTTTTTCTGTGACTACTTTTATTATGGTACCGACCCGAAAATTGCGAAAATCAGGTTCCAATCATTAGCTCATAGTATAAACTGTATTTTTATTAATAAATTCTATTAAATATGCCTCAAATAACTACAAATTAAAACATTGTTATAGTAAGCCGTATGCATATTGTTTATTGTTAAAATAATTACAATTTCAGATAAGAAATATCAGATTTCGTTGTTTTCAAAAAAGTTAAATTTTTGGCCAAATATATATATATATATATATATATATATATATATATATATATATATATATATATATATATATATATATATATATATATATATATATATATATATATATATATATATATATATGGAATGAAGTTGTATTGATAATAATTAATTTTTTTTGTAAATGTAATTTAATTTAAATAAATATCGATTATATCGAGATCGTTCCTGCCGCACATCTATATCGATTGTTGTAGCATTCTGTTCTAGAACTGAGGCCGGTAAAAGCAACACGCTTTTTGAATATTAGTAGATAGATTGAACTTTGTAAATTTTGTAAAAAACGTGGTGAAAAATAATAAATACAATAAAGTTATCAAGAGTATTATACACCTATGCAAAATTATTACAAATAATAATATAAAAATACCAGAACAAGGTAAGAAAGAAATTTTTTTATAGATATAAAGTAAGCTGTAGGCCGACCCTAGGGTAGAAGCTATAAAGACCCTAGAGTAACAAGCCACGTAGGCAAGATCAAATTTTTACAAGACGATATAATCGATATTCACAATAATCGATATTTATTTAAATTAAAATTACATTTACAAAAAAAATTAATTATTATCAATACAACTTCATTCCATATATATATATATATATATATATATATATATATATATATATATATATATATATATATATATATATATATATATATATATATATATATATATATCATTGACAAAAAAGGGTGCAGGAATAAATAAATAAAAAACTTTACATCCACAATTACATCTAATTACAAAAACATGATGATTTGACATTTAATACAAAGCAACCCATTAGGTACTTATTGAGGAGTAATTGATTTTCTTATGGCCTTTCTTTTATGTTGTCTAAGAGGGAGATGATGATGATCATCTCTTTTTAAGCACCAACAATTGTCAGCTAGCACACTCACATCCCAGCGGCCCTGCTATCTTTCCCCCATCATTTTTATATACTGATGGAACCGCTCACCTTGTTCCTCACTGTAATCTCCGCAGTTGTCTGGAAAGTAGTCTAAATGGGAACTAAGAAAATGCATTTTAATTGACATTTTTGCGCCTAATGCTTGAAAGTTCTGCAGCAGTTTGTCTACTACATATTCGTAATCTGTACTTCGGCGATTTCCCAGAAAATTTGTCACGACAGATCTGAAAGAGAGCCAAGCCCTTCTTTCTTTGTTCACCATAACATCAGTGAAGTGAGGATCTGCAAAAAGTTTTCTAATTTGCGGACCGTCGAAGATTCCTGCTTCTATTTTACCGTCACTTAGTTTTGGAAATGCATTTTTCAGGTAACAGATAACATCTCCATCTTTGTTTAGTGCTCCGACGAAATTCTTCATAATTCCAAGCTTTATATGTAGAGGTGGAAGTAAAACATTTTTAGGTTCGATTACAGGGTAAAACAAAACATTGTGATGACCTGGTTCAAGTTCATTTCTGATCGGCCATTGGCGTCGTGTGTAGTGTTCTTTACTTGCACGACTATCCCAAAGACACAAGAAACATGGATATTTAGTGTAACCCGCTTGTTGACCAAGTAAAATAGATATTACCTATAAAAAGAAACATGAAGTAAATTAATTTACTTTGTATTGAACATAAAAGATCCCTCTTTCTTTCTCAAATGAATAAAGATACAAAATTTCTGAAATATAGATATATTCTTACCTTCATGTCTCCACATATCTTCCAATTGTGTGTTTCATAGTTTAAAACTTGAATCAGATGCTTCAGGTTGTCGAATGTTTCAGTAGGCATCACTGAAAAACCAACAGGAACAGATTCTTTCTTGTTGTCATTGTTAAGAAGTACTGCTTTTAAACTTTTGGTGGAACTGTCTATGAACAGTCGACATTCTACAGGAACATACTCCACACCCAATTCGTTAATGAGACCTTTCACATCATTGCAGTAAGAGATTTGAATTGGTCAGCAGTGAAATATTTACGAAACTCCCTTTCACGATGGCGGTACCAATAAAATGTTGTTTTTGAACTTAACAAATTGTTTTCACGAAGGCGTGACCCAAGCAATTGGGCAGATTCTTTGGACAATCCCAAATCTCTAGTCAAATTGTTAGGTTCTGATTGCCTTAAAGGCTTAGGTTGATTCATCTCAGAAGTGCCTTCATACATAGGGGAACCATCAGCATCATCATCGACAGCAGCATCATGTAATTCGTCCTCGGAGTCTTGCGTCAAGAAAGTTTCGTCTGGATGATTGGGAATTGGAATTTCTGGACCATGAGGTACCGGTTTTATGACAGGTGGAACTTCAGGATGTTTCACGTGTTTCTTGTTCTTTCGATTTATTCCTAAAAGCAAATAAAACAAACATACATGCAATTTCTACTACCAAATTTATATATTACATTTTTAATACAATAACAGAAAACTTATTCATAAATATGTCATACTGCTAAATTCGTCATGCAGAAGTAACAGTCACTAACATGATCTTTGCCTTCCCTTCACACCAGTGGGATACCAATGGGGAGAGACTTTTGTTTTCTCTTGCTCCAACTCCTTAAACCTTCAACGCACGTTTTGCAGCAGACATGAGGAGCAAAGGTTTTATCCTGATCTCCAAGTTCTACTCCAAAGTAAGCAAAGTAGCTTTTTTTAACAAAGGTTGTTATATTCATTTTCTGTTCGGAAAAAGTGACTTTCCCACAAATAAAACAAAAATGGTCAGGATCATTTCTGCATTTTCTATTCATTTCTGAAATTCAGGAGAGGTTTTATATTATGCAAGTCGTGAACAATAGGCAAAAATATAAACTCATATAATAATGCAAATTTAAATGTGCAAAATTAGAATTCATATATATATATATATATATATATATATATATATATATATATATATATATATATATATATATATATATATATATATATATATATATATATATATATATATATATATATATAGTACAAAAAATGCAACTCATCCTGGCTGATTGTACAAAATTCTGCCTCATCAATACAAGTGATATTCTCCCCTACATTATATATATATATATATATATATATATATATATATATATATATATATATATATATATATATATATATATATATATATATATATATATATATATATATATATAATTGGCATAAAAAGTTTATCATCTACCATCAATGTTGTACCACATGATTTTTTGCTTACAAATTAATATATATATATATATATATATATATATATTATATATATTAATATATATATATATATATATATATATATATATATATATATATATATATATATATATATATATATATATATATTCTCCCTGCTTTTATTCCAATTTCGAAAAGCTAAATATTTACTCATTTCAAAATATTTTGGAACGGCTCTAGATCAATAACCTGACCTGATTGGATCAAATGAATAACATTTTTGAATTTAGCGTGTCGAAAATATATATATATATATTCAGCTGAAAAAACCTAAACCGGGAAAATGTGCAGACTAGTGTATCAATATCACTATTCGTATTGAATACCTGAGTAAAATCCGAAAGTAATGAAGACTTCATCTGCATGCTTTTGGATATCAAATTTTTACCATAATATTAAAATACATTTTTGTTTTGTTTTATATTAATCTCATTATAATTTGATAATGTTTTAATTTAAAAATGTATTATTTTTCAACATTAGCGTTATAACGTTGTATCTTCAATTATCATTTTAGGAAATGACGTGGGAAGGAGGAATGGCTCCTGGTCTGATACCGGAGGTATTACAGAGAATTGAATTTGAAGATGTAAAAGGATCCCCTTCCAAAAAAAACGGTGATCGTAAGTAATATATATATATATATATATATATATATATATATATATATATATATATATATATATATATATATATATATATATATATATATATATATATATATATATATATATATATATATATATATATATATATATATATATATATATATATATATATATATATATATATATATATATATATATATATATATATATATATATATATATATATATCGCATAATATGGTTTCGATCAGTTCGATTTCACTATAGTACAGATTATTAATTTTAAAATGATTTTTTTTTGTAATAAGTGAAACACGTAAGCACAATTCCTGCTCAGAGCCGATATTTTACCAGTAACTGCACTAGAAATACATTGTTTACTATTCAGTATTCAACTAGCCATGTTAACTTCATTTAAGTTATGTATTATTTTCAAAATTTTAAAATTATGATCACCCTCTTGCATTAAGAGAAGAGACCGAAGATGAAACCAGTGCAAACTTTAATATTGCAATTTTTTAGTAATAAAAAATTTAATCTTTAAATATTTTTTGGTTCAATAATACATTAATAAAAGCTTTTAAATTTATTTTTCGTTTTATTATTCATTCGAGTCATTTTATTATTCATTTCAAGCATGGAAATCATCATTAATACATACGTCGATAATCGAAAAAAAAATGCTGACAAAAATTATTGGAACCAATTACCATTTTTCCTTTAGCTTATATTCTTCGAACAGTGCGGTTTCAAACATTACGGAAAGTTCCTGGAACCAATTAGCCGTACTATGCGATATATATATATATATATATATATATATATATATATATATATATATATATATATATATATATATATATATATATATATATATATATATATATATATATATATATATATATATATATATATATATATATATATATATATATATATATATATATATATATATATATATATATATATATATATATAATATATATATATATATATATATATATATATATATATATATATATATTTATTTATTTATTTATTTATTTTTTAATGCCTAATTTGAGTAGTCGTGGGGCTGGGCGTATTTCTATTACCTTTGCTAACGTTCGTGGCCTTCGATCTAATCTCGCGTCTGTTGAACACCACCTCACTACCTCTCGTCCTAACCTTTTGCTTCTGTCTGAGACCCAGCTGGACAGGGATTCTTTCTCTAGCAATCTTAATGTCTCTAACTACAACTTTTTTCACAATTTCCGTCTAAATGGTGGAGTCTGTGCCTATATTAACATTAACACTCTTGTGACATGTCTCGTAAATCTAGAATCTCCTAATTTCGATGTTTTATGGCTAAAAATCTGTCTTCCTACTACTACAATTATCTTTTGTTTCTGCTACTGCTCCCCTACAGGAACAGATTTTCCATTCCATTTTTTATATCTTACTACTACTCACGAGACTGTCACTTCTTCTCATCCAAATGCTGAGGTTCTCTATTTAGGGGATTTCAACGTACACCACACTGAGTGGTTCGGTTCCTCTCTACTGACACAGATGGGAAGGAGGCCAAATCATTCATCATTCTTAACGATCTAGAGCAGTTGATTAGGGAACCCACACACATTCAAGATCATCCTAACCAATTTTTGAATACACTTGATTTATGCTTCACCACTACTCCTTCTAGTTATAAAAACACCATTTTCCCTCCCATAGGTAACTCAGATCATAATCTTATAGCTCTTAGTTATAATGCTTTCTCGCCAACAGCTCCACCATGCCCTAAACGTACTTTCTGGTACTTTAATCGGGCTAATTGGGGGGCAATGCGCCGCTTCTTTGCTAACTATCATTGGAGTGAATCTTGATTTGTCTCGGGGGACGCTTCTGTCGCTGCTGAAAAGGTAGGGGCCGTAATCCTTCACGTGATGGGCAGCTTCATTCCATCTTCAACTAAATCTTTTTCTCCTCAAAATCCTTGGTTCGATGGCAATTGTTCTCTTGCCCTTCGGGAGAGAGACCATGCTTATCGTGGATGGAAAAACTCTCCTCCTATCATTCTTGCTAATTTTCATTCAGCCCGAAATCGTTGCAGGAATGTTCTTCGACGGACTAAGCGTACTTTCATAAAAAGGAAGTGCGCTGACCTCCATGGCTCTTCTACTGATAAAAATTTCTGGCCTCTTGTCAAAAATATCTCTAACAACTTCTGTAAATCTGCCTTTCCTCCTCTTATTCGCTCTGATGGTTCTGTAGCTAATCCTCCTTCTGAAAAGGCTAATTCGGCCTCCTTTTTTCATATAATTCCACCCTGCTCGATTCTGGCATCCCTCCTCCTACTCCTCCTCTCAGGTGTCCCATGTCTGTACCTGTAATTACTCATGATCGTGTGCATGGAATCCAGAAATCTGTGAACGTCAGGAAGGCCAGTGGCCCGGATGGCATTCCCCCTCGTGTTCTGAGGGAGTGTGCTTCCGAGTTAGCGCCTGTCCTCGTTCAACTTTACTCTCTATGCCTTAATACTAATACTTTTCCTCAATGCTGGAAGTGTACATTTGTTCAGCCGATCCCGAAAAAAGGTAGTCGCTCTGACCCTTCTTACTATCGACCTATAGCTCTCACTTGTGCTCTGTCTAAAATTTTTGAAACTCTCCTCAACTCTCATTTCCTGGATCATTTGGAGTCTTATTCTCTTCTCTCAGATCACCAATATGGCTTTCGACGCTCGAGGTCAACTGGTGACATACTCTCCTATCTTACTGATCTATGGTCTTCTGCCCTTAGGGACTTCGGGGAGTCTTGTGTGGTGGCACTTGTCATATTCAAGGCTTTTGACCGGGTATGACATGCGTCGCTGCTCTCCAAGCTCCCTTCCTTTGGGTTTCCTCCTTGTCTTTGCTTACTCTTGTCTAGTTTTCTCTCACATCGTTCCATTTCGGCACTTGTAAATGGAGCGACCTCTTCCTCCTTTTCTGTCAACTGTGGTGTTCCTCAGGGTTCTGTTTTATCTCCAATTTATTCCTACTTTTCATTAACGATCTTCTTCAACTGCACTTCTAACTCTGTTATCTTATATCTCAACTCTACATTCTTCTACTCATTTCAAATCTGCTCCCTCTTTTACTTCTAGAGTTGCTTCTCGTCTTCAACTTGGCGATCTGGATGGGATTTCCCGGGGGTCATAGCAACCTTGTGAAATTCAACTCTTTAAAAACTCAACTTCTTCACATCTCCCTCTCAAAAACACCTCCTAACTTTCCTATCCTCTTCGATGGCGCTCCCGTCTCACCTGTAAATAACATTAACATTCTTGGTCTAAACATAAACAACAAACTGTCTTGGAAACCACATATCACAATGGTTGCTAAAGCGGCCTCTAAGAAGCTGGGAGTTCTGTTCAGGATTGCGAGAATTTTTTTCTTCTGAGCAGTTACTCCAAATATATAGGGGTCTTATTC
Organism: Armadillidium nasatum; assembly: GCA_009176605.1. Classification (NCBI taxonomy): domain Eukaryota; kingdom Metazoa; phylum Arthropoda; class Malacostraca; order Isopoda; family Armadillidiidae; genus Armadillidium; species Armadillidium nasatum. The sequence continues at coordinate 678 of SEYY01002847.1, read as the reverse complement.
ACCCTTGTATGGAGTACTGTTCTCACATTTCGGTGAGTTCCGGCTTCTGGATTAGGGTTGAGTTTAAAGCTAAAAGATTAGTTAACTGTCTCATACTTTCAAACTCTCTTGATCCCCTATCTCTGCGACGTGACGTTGGCGCACTATCTCTTTTCTACAGGTACTACAATGTCAGGTGCTCGAGGGAATTGGCCTCTCGCATTCCTCCACCGTTGCGTCGTCCTCGGTGCACAAAGGGTGCCCTGTTTTCGCACCAATTTTGTGTGGACGTAGGAAATCCCAGGCTAGCCCGTTGTGGTACCTCCTTCTTTCCAGCCACCTCTATTCTGTGGAATTCTCTACCATCTTCTATTTTTCTCCTGTATTTAATCTTCCACTCTTCAAGACTTCCGTCTGCGCCCACCTGAGGGCTGTGCGTTAGGGTGTGTGTGTGTTTGAATGAGTTTTGTACCTATGTGTGTGCCCCCTCCTTGAAAAGGGCTCTGCCCGTGAGTGGTGGCGTTCTGTAAAATATATATATATATATATATATATATATATATATATATATATATATATATATATAATAATACTATATATATATATATAATATATATATATATATATTATATATTTCTCAAATGAAATTAACTTAAATTTAAAAAGGAGTTAGGTCTTTCAACGCAAATACTTTCTAAT